>CM029604.1:22638775-22771275 GCA_017311375.1 Mytilus coruscus | reverse complement strand
CATTAAGGATGGCATATTTTGGTATTAATATTGATTCACTCATAGGGTCTTTGCATCGGAAATAAACACATTTATTCTAAAACCAGTTGTTGGCATGATACGGGTTATGTTCTTTTCATATATTTTATGATGGTATGATACTATACCCCTAACAGGAGGGATTACGCTTGATTTTCATATGATGAAGACAAAATCTTTCAATGAGTTTAATTGAGGTCTGGAGCTGGCATGTCAGTAACTGCAAGTAGTCTTTTGTTAATTAACGTAACATTGTCATTTTGTTAACTTTTGTTGCCTATTCTGACATCGAACTCGGACTTGTTGTAAATTGAGTTTTACTGTGCGTAATGCTGTGTGTTTCTTTATTCTACATTGGCTTGAAGTATAGGGGGAGGGTTAAGATCTAACAAAACTTGTTTAACCCCGCAGCATTTTTGCGCCTGTCCCAAGTCAGGAGCCTCTAGCCTTTGTTAGTCTTGTATGTTTTTTTTAATCTAAGTTCAGTTGTATCAACAAGTTTAAGTCACATGTATATGATACAACTAGATGTTAGAAACAGGTAAAATAAATTAGTATATTTGTAGCATTGTCTAGTAGAGGTTTAAGGTAAAATGTCATTGAATGTAACTTGTCATTCGCATACATAACGGTAGCAACGAATTGAGAAATAATTGCTTTCTCTTCTATATCACCTGAATTCAACCCGTTTTTTTTTGCTGGATCCATTTGCTTACCTTATAGCTTTTGTGTAGTGTAGTATGGGTCGTTGTCTGTATTTTACTTTTAGACTTGGTGTTTTCTTGTTTTCTTTGATTTTGTCCGTTTCTTGACTGATCCTTTGATATGTTGGTTTGTTTCCGTTGAACACTATGAATATAGAATTATGATACAGTAATGTTAATTGTATAAACTCAACTAGACATTGCGTTCATTTCATGACATGTTTTGTAATCATCAGAAAACTGACTTTGAATTTGAGAGGCATGCAATATGAACCTACTTTTTACAAATATATTAATTTAGTATTGGATTCAAAACTCACATGTATTATATTACATTTATTATTTCTTCAGCTATAAAACCAACATCATAACCTGTTGATGAAAGCCTATCACGATACATAATACTGTAATAGAGACTTTCGTCGTTTCGCCAGATCCTAAAACTACACAATAAAGCTTAATTAATAAATTGTAAAGCAACCAATACAACAATTTCAATCTCAAAGTACAAAACTTGTTATCATATAAGGTTATTTAAAACAATTTGAATAATATCTTAACTATTTACTATAAAACTCTTAATCAATTTATTTTCCAGAAAACCGTGTTTCATCCCATACTTTATAATCTCATTAATCATCAACTTCGAGTGCACCACATGTTGGATTAATATATTGCAATGAACAAATTATTTTAATTCTAAAAAATGTTGGTGTCATAGCCTTATTGAATATTTTTTTTTATTATTTAAGTCACGGTAATGGCATAAATAGTTTTATATGTCCATTTCATGAATGGGATTTACTTGGTTTACCTTTGTTTAACAATTATCCAATGATATGTTTGCCATATGAAAAGCGTAGAAATTAAAGAGATGTCAGTCGTGCGGGAATGTTCAGTAGAAAAAATTAAGAACAATCACTTATTTTTACACATTGTAATTACCATTTAAGCCATGTTAATGCAAAGTACTGTGTATGTATGTGAAATTTGAGGGTTCTTTTCAAAGTCATGTAAAAGCATGTGAATTTGAAAGAAGATTTTTAACGGCAACAGATTAATTATTAAACAAAGACAAAAAATCTCAGGTACTTCAACATTATCAATTGACATTGAAAATCATTATTTTTATTGTGTCGCAACTTTTTGTTCGTAGACAAAAATTATACTGAGAAAGCATAATAAAATCTAAATTTTCCCGTCAACGGTAACAAAATAAATCTGAAATATACTAGTTCTTTCCCCTTTGACGGCATTCAATAGAAGTAAAAGGTAGATGCTGCTTTTTTTTTTTTTTTTGTTCTGGATTTTTTTGTGTGCGATGTTGTTTTTTGTTTTTTGTTTGTTTTTTTTCTTTTCTATTTTATGGACGTGTTGATGAGGTTCAGTTCATTTGAGTGACAAGAATTGTTTCAGTTATAACTTATTTTTTAAAAAAGCGATCAGACAAAAGTGCAAAATATATCTTTACTCAGATGTCCGCGTTAAAAATTGGTCCTTAATTTCAAAAACTGGGATTCAAGAATAATGTTAGAAAGTTGTTTTTTTTTTTTTTTTTTGACAGAAATACACAGTAGTGAATCAACTGTTTCATTTACTGCTAGCACATTAATATATTGATTGAATGATTGGTGTTCAACAGCACTTTTAACACTATTGTGCTATTTCGTGGCGGTCAGTTTTTATTGGTGGAGGAAGCCGGGATACCCGAGAGATAACCACCGACCTTCGGTAGGATAACTGACTATCCTAGTCAATTAAGATTACAATCGAGTGCATCTGCCCTGTGCGGAATTCGAACTCACAACCTCAGTGTTGACTAGCTATTGATACAGTAGTTCGATTACTTAGACTACCAGGCCACCGAGGCCCCTCACATTAAAATAGTTTGTAATTGACTTGCGTAAATATAAAAATAAATATAAATTGATAAGTGAAATTGGTTTATTAAATAACGATATGATACATCGACATGTAACAATCTTCATACCCGATGATTGACCTTATTCTAATCGAAAAATTGATCAACATAATGGTTGTATATCTCCATGTCAAATGTTTACTTTTATAATTTTGTATATAATTTTGTAGTTTCTCGGCTGTGCACTATGTTTCATCAAAGTAAATAACAACTGAATACTGCATAAATTCTGCAGTTTTCTTCATGTTAAAAAAACGGTGCATATAATGACGTAATTGTGACGTTACAATATCCAAAATCTTATGTAATTTATTTATATTTTTTTAGTTTATGCATTTCCAAGGTACGCTTGCAATTTTGTTGAAAGTTCTATTATTTATACTTTATATCAACACAACCTTCACTACCATCTTTACTTAAATCAAATAGTCTTTCGATTTCTGATTACCAATTAACTAATTCTGTTATTACCAATTTGAAGGCTAGAACGAATAAGATAGATACTATTAATTATAAAGATCTACTCCAAAATGTTCAATCACAATCATTACAGTTTGGATATAATATAAAAACTTTAGATTTCTATAACCTCTTCATAACCATTCGCAATGATCGTTTTATGTTGTTGTTGTTCACACAACTGTTTGTTAAGATTTTTATAACACAGTGTTGTATCCCAATTTTTGACATCTTAACCTATTATGTCATTTTTGTCTTGTTCACACATAGTTGCCAGCACAATGAAATTGTATGCGATTGTCATACAAGTGAGAGGTTTAGCTAGCTTTAAAACCAGGTTAAATCCACCATTTTCTACATAAGTAAATGCATGTAACAAGTCAGGAATGCGACAGATGTTTTCCATTCGTTTGATGTGTTTGAGCTTTTGATTTTGCCATTTGATAAGGGACTTTGCGTTTTGATTTTTTTTTTTTTTTTTTTTTTTTGGAGTTCGGTATTTTTGTTATTTTCCTTTCAAATATCGACTACATGGTCGTATTGAACAGTGCTCTCTTTTTAGTAGAAACAAACAAAATTGATGAGTTAGAAGACATGAACTTATTGATCTATGTTAAAATAAAAAAAACAAATGCAACGAATGCTATCGTATGAAACTGATAGACTCGTTGTTTGACAACATATTGAGTTTGATTGGCAGTTATTCCGACTGGTGGATTGTTTTTCAACTTGTCTAAATCAAGGAGAAATATGTTTTACTGTTCATTGATCTTAAAATACTAGAACCATTAGAATAGTCGTCTGACCGACTGTTTCCAAGTCCATATCTTGACATTTTACCGAGTTTAAATTTGCTAGGTAAATGATGCATGTAAAGCTGGAAACGCTGACTATGTCAACATAATGTGTCTCTCTTTTCAGGAGTTATTGCGATTCTTTGTTGACTTTATTGTATTCTATCTTTTTTTGTAGATACAAAAATGATTTTTGATTTTTGACCTAGCGAATATCTTGTGTGTATTCGTTTAATCAAATATATTTTCGAACATTTATTATAATTGTTTATTTGATTGCCCTGGGTGTTTTAACAGGATATCAGTTATTATATATCATTTTATGTTTACCTTACAATAATTCATAAAATATTGACAAATTAGTTATAAGATACTAAATATTTTGCCTAAATGATTTTAGGACAAAATGCACAAACTGACTAAGTACAGTGGATTCCGTTCTTTTTTTAAAGATCTGCAGGTTTTTATATATCGTTCCATACGTACCAAATTATATTTGTAAATAAATGTTAGACCATATTTATGGATCTCTATATCTTTCAGATGGATGTATATAGGTTACTACAATAAAGGAATATCAAAGTCCAGATTCGATATAACTAGCATTAGTACGCTTGTAAACTTTACATCAAGCAACACAGTACGGGTACTTTGTATGGATATAGGTATTGGTCATGAAAATTGTCCTCTATGCTAATTGATGAAAAATTGCAAGTTGGGATATATATACGGGTCTTTCTTTGTGTCAATGTTATAAATATCTATATATAAAGCTCCTATAAATATCAGGAAAAAATAAAAATATATTTGGATGTGAATTAACAAATACAGAGATAAACAGAAAAATAAAGTTGTATAGATTGCCCGAAAATGTATCTAAATGTCTGTAAGTATTACATAGTATATTCACCCTATGATGTCCAATTAAACGCAATATTAAGAAAAACAACATGCATTTCTTTGTTAGTTAGTTCTGGGTGTTTGACATCCTTCACAACAACTTAAGTATTAATCAATATACCGGTCATCGAATTAATGAAAATTATGATTTACTCGAAAAAGGCTACATATTTAGTGTATAGTACTTAATAATTAGTGTACGCCATGAAATGGATAATAATTTTTCTCATACTGTTGGATCTTGAAAAAATTACTTGATTTATTAAATGAATCGCATTGCCGATTATAAAGTAATCCCACCTTCCAGAAATTTCATATTGCCTTTGTAAAAAATATTATATGCCAAGACTATGGGTAAAATAGGAAAACATAGATATTTTATATATAACTGCATGCTAAACAAAATATATAAAACACAAATGTCTCTATGTTTGAAAATAATTATTTACATTTTTCATGACCTTTTTAGGGGAACTCAATACAAAATCAGTTTGCTTCATTAACATTTTTGAACATAAGATGAAACAATTTTAATATGATTATATTTGAGCATAACAATGATTATTTAATTGGACTTAAATAACTATACCGCAAATAGGTGTTAGTAAGCGTTCTGTTATATTACGCATTATAATTGTCACTATCTTTGCAAAAATGTATGAAAAATGGATTTCGGTTTTCGCTTAATGTGATATACGAGTAAATATGAAAATAAAAAGATGTGGTATGATTGCCAATGAGACAACTCTCCTCCAGAGACCAAATGTCATAGAAGTTAACATTTTAGGTATGTGTTTTTAGATATACAATTGGTTAAATATTTTTCTTCAATGATCTTATATATATCAGCTGATTTGCTTTTGGATGAAAAGATTGCTGTAGACGCGAACATTGGAGAAAGCACTTTTTTTACAAATATACTACTAATTACAAAGGTGTGCAACACATCTTCAGACTGAACATAAATTGACACAAAATATCAATTGATATTTCAAGGTTGTGGTTTCTTTATCATCATCGTTTGATTGGCTAACAACAATCGCGCGTCATTCAAAAATTAACCTTCATATCAAAATGAAATGTTACATACGTAATGACACGTGCTTCCACAAAAAAGTGCACAGGTAAATAAAAGAAAAACTTGACAAACCTTTTTTTCTTCATGGTCTTATTAGCATAAACATTTAATAGTATAAGAAATGAATGCTTCTTTTTGCAATTGTATTTGGTGTAGGTGTATTGATCGTGCACACATGTTTAGAATGAAGCGCTTCCGCGCTTCATACAAAATATGCTTCGGTCAACCCTTTTACACACCAATAAAATTACAAAAAGATACATTCATTTCTTAATTATTATCTGATTTAATCAAACATTTTAGCCACTTCTGTATTGATATTGGTTCTTAACTTTACTATTTTTATGTTTTACATGTTGCACTTGAACTAGATTTTATGATAAGGAACGATATTTCACGCTTAAAGAAACGCTAAAAAAGTTACATACGCTAAACGAAACCATAAACCATATCGTAAACGAACTCTAAATGATGTTTTATATTTTTTTAAACTTTATTTAACTGATATTATCAATCATAAACTAAATAAAACACTTAAAACCATATTTCATACCAAACAGCTGTCTGAACACTGTAGGTACGATGCCTGAATGAAACAATCTGAATTATTGTTTTATGCCACATTGACTGTAACATGTGTAAGTAAGACACAAACATTCGTTATTATTTAAAGACCTTGACAATATAACATACACATGCTATATGTAACCGTCGCCAAATTAGTTGGCTAATGTTTCCTCATGTCAATAATAATCATGTACACTAACAGATTATCAGTCTCAGACATGCAAATAAAATAAAGAAACATGGTATGATTGATAATGAAAGAACTCTCTGTTAAAGCCAAATAAAAGGGAATAAGGAACTACAGCTCAACCTTTACCAATACCCATACCGTAGAAATTAGCTATGAAACCATATTTAAACCAACAACCAACGGCCTGATTTATGACAAAACAAAAAAGCATAAACCATGACTGACAACAACCGACGATAACCATTGAATTACAGGCTCCGGATTAGGTGTTTGTGTATTGTGGGGAGAGTGTCACAGATTTGATTTATAAATTATTTCTATCAGTAATTAAGTTATAATTGAAAAGCATATTTGAAATTGTATATGTTTTCATATAGGAAATAATCCGTCTTGCAGTTTTTAACTGTAAGCAGTGTTTATATCTGATCCTTTACTATAAATATACCTCCTTGTATACTATAGAAGAGAGGCGAAAGATACCAAATGGACATTCAAACCCATAAGTCGAAAATAAACTGACAACGCCATGACTAAAAATGAAAAAGACCAACAGACAAACAATAGTACACAACATACAGCATAGAAAAATAAAGACTGAGCAACACAAACTCCACCAAAAACTGGGCGTAATCTCATGTGCTACGAAAGTGTGAGCAGATCCTGCTCCACATGTGGCACTCGTCGTGTTGCTCATATTAGTACAAACCCGGTAATAAGTCTAATTCGGTAGGTCACACTCGGGGAAAAGGGCACGGGATTGTCGTTACGACATTTGGAACATATCCACTATCATCCGTGAGACGGATATTCCATAACGGTCATATAGAGTTTTCTTTTTAAAAAAAATACAATTTTGTACGAATGTAGAAAAGAGAAACTATGGCATCTCATGACTGCCAAAACTACCTACTATATACATGACAAATTTCGGTTGATAAAATAATGATTTTTTTTGTATAATTATCAGATACATCGTTTACTTTTTGATTCAGATGCTCTCTAGATTAAACTTTAGGAGAAATGAAGTGTGTTTCCGTTGTCTATAGTAGAGATGTTAACTTTTGTTCCCTAAATTTAAAAACAAACCTATTCACGACATTATTTACTCACACTTTCAACGAAATTATCTAATACAATTAGAGACAAGTGTTGGAGCTCAACCGAATTCTGATAAGAAAACACTCAGTAATACAGCAAAGATATAAAAGAAGGACAGGCACATTTTGATAACTCACTATTTA
This sequence comes from Mytilus coruscus, assembly GCA_017311375.1. NCBI lineage: Eukaryota > Metazoa > Mollusca > Bivalvia > Mytilida > Mytilidae > Mytilus > Mytilus coruscus. Next base: position 22,763,403 of record CM029604.1, on the reverse strand, counting down.
GTCGAAGATCCTGTTGATGAGAATTTTAGTTGGGCCAAGTTTACCATTGAGAATAACAAATATAAGATGAAATTAATAGGCAGCTTGATGGATGAATGAATATTAGCTTATTTAAATATATAGATCATTTTCAAAATTATACTTGTTGACATCAGAAGTTTCGTTAATCAACATTCAGGTATAAATATGAATGACATATACCATAGGTCATACTTAAAACAGGGGAAAAAGCAGGACTATATTAATAGGATTTTACAATTTGTTCCCCATAATACCTTGTCAACATCTTAGGTTGCACCAATCAATTGTAAATAAATAATTCATTATTGTTTACCAACTATTTCTATATATTTTAGACCTGACTGAACAAAGAAAGTATTGGATAAATTACAATGGTGACATAAAATCAGTTAATGTGGATGATTCTGAGGTGAAAACAATCATTTCCACAAACTCTCCTTCGTATCTCTACTCTGAGGAAACAATCATAAAGCTCCACACCTACTGTTTTATATACTGACACCACCAGTATTGATAGCATATATGTGTTTAAATCAACAGGTATGTAAATAACCTTAAAATAAGACTAACAACAATTAGCAATATCAGAAGTTGACAAATGCATACCTATAGAGTCTACATTTATTGATGATGTCATTCTTGAAAAATAAAACAAACATATAAAAGGACAAAAAAGAGGCGAAACATACTAAAGGGACATTTAAACTCATAAGACAATAGATTCAAAAGACGCAATAAAAAATCAGAAGTTACAGAAAACTTGCAAAACAGAAAGTATAAAAAATAAAACATCGATCAAGACAAACACCTTAAAATTAACAAGGAAGAACATATTGTCTAAATGTAAGCAATCAGAGGCTGATACATTATAATAGACACGGAAATCTTACTCAAATTAAAAACTTTATCTTAAATGATGTAATGCTCGTCCCCTAGTTACATTCTTTAAAAATCAAATGGAATAAACGGCTATGACAGCCACCAAACAACCTGAACCAGTAAGCTTTTTGAACAAATTTATCAATCGCAATTTGATATTCATACGTACTCCATATGAAATAGTTGAATTAATATGATATAAAATTATCTAACTTGTGTATTCATATGTTGATACATTTTGATATATGTTGTATTTATAGCTTTAGCTTTTCTATATTTATTTGAACTTGTGTGTTGTGACTTGCTTGTTGCTTTGTTATTGTATTCAATGTATAGATATAAGAAGATTTTGTATGAGTACCAATGAGACAACTCTCCATCCAAGTCAAAATTTATAAATGTAAACCATTATAGGTCAAAGTACGGTCTTCAACACGGAGCCTAGGCTCACACCGAACATAACTGGATTTGCTTTTGTATTATCGACTAACCCTATATATCTATTGATTAACGGCCGTTTCATATTCTTTTAGCATATACCGCCAATAAAAACTACTGTATTTAGTTGAAAAAAAGCATATGTCTGCATTTTAGTACGTTTCCTAGAAGTTATTTTGCTTAAGACTTTGAATTCTTAATATTAGACAAACTATAATATAGTTAAAAAAAGAATTGTGGGTGTATATTTTATAACGATAAGGGATCATTAAAACTGTAAATTAAGATGAGTTTTAAGTGTTTTTTAATGTTTAAAAATCAAATTCATAGTCAAATGCAAACCATTTAATCCTTTTTTTTTTTATATTTGCTTAATCATGTTAATAGTTATTTTAAAATTATTCTTTTAGAAGTAATTTCTTTTCACAGTTAGAAGTAAAGAGAGCCCTACCTAAAACAAATGAAAATCAAATAAACATAATTAAGTGATATAAGTAATCGTATTTTTTTCATGATAACGTATCTCATGGATGTATGAATGGATCGACGTCAATACTGCAACGACTCCAGCCAAAGATGCATCGGTTTTGAACGACACAACCAGAATCAAGATGGGCGAATTGTGACTTATGATCAATGATTGTATTGTTAGTAACGATTTTTAAATAATTTTAAATTACTTTAACAGAATCCTACCTGCATTAACAAACAATAGCTACTAAATATATACAATGACATCTACTGTTATCAATACAGCAAGTAGTTTAAACTATTCAGAAGAGAAATAACTAACAAAATACAAAAAAGAACTGTGCAATATGAATATATGATATATTGTAATGGATCTTCCGGAAGTTGACAGACGAAGATCCGTTCACAAATTAACACATACACACACACACACACAAACATTTATATATACTCGAACTAATAAGTATCCGACATTAGTGATCTATTTAAGCATATTCAGAACGAGACACTCTTAACAACTGATACAAAACCTGGGATGATGGATCTGCATTGTAGGGCAACAGGAATGAAGGGATGGAAATTTGAGCCGCAACTAACGATATGATTTGAGAGAACAGGCATCATTTCGTGACCACCTACAAAGTCATCAAATGCGTTGATGCTGGGGTTATGTTACGTTTATAGAATTTGGCAATGTCTCTACGCGAGGCATCTAATTTAACCTCATTCTGACCAAACATTGATGCGAATTTTACTTCGTAGACATCTTAACAGTGCTGGTTTGAGTTCAACTACCGGTTGGAGGAAGACCAATATGTCCTATTTCTATATCCTTCTATATATCATCATTATGACTTGAAGAAAAAAAGGGACAGAATAATGTATACGTTGCTAAGCATTAAACTTAAGGTAAAAGGTACGTAAATATGAGATCTCGTGAAATGTTATAAAATTGTGCATGCATTTAGATCCTACGGAACTGCACATGGGCACTTAAAAGTATATATAAGAGTTGTCACTGGTTCAGACGTACTTATATTATAATTATTTCTGTGACTGCTTCCTACATTAATTTGTAAGATCTTCTACGTTAGATAATTTAGCTGATCTGTAAAAATTCCATCTTCATGCCTTATATATCATGTACTGTTTTACGACGCTAGATTAAAACTGACGAGGAAAGGTAAAACCCGGCCACCGAAAGCTTTATTATTGTAGAGCCTAGGTGGTTAAGTGGTCTAGCACGTCGGGCACAGTGCAAGGCGATTTGGTGGTGCCACGTTATCTCAATAGCATGAATTCGAAAAACGGCCAGGGAAGAACAAAAATTTGCTTCCGCAAATTAACAGATCTAACATTGTTATGCTGTTATTTAGACGAATTATTTTTTACATGCACACATATAAAAAATTGCGATTTTTATCCAACGCAATCATAGGTTTGAACGTTGTTTCAATTTAGAGTTGTTTACATATATATATATATATTCTGCGTATACTCTCTGAGAAACAGTTAATTACATATCTGGAACATAGTAATACAAATGTGTAGAAATACGTAAATATCGTTAAAAAGGGCTAGAAATATTGACTAAAATCAATATATCTGGAATTGATGTCTTACGATATTTCTTTTAACATGTTTAAAGTGATATATTATTGCTACTGAAATTTCAGTTTTATTGATATAACATGTATACGTGTCACCGAATTCGTTGCGACAACGTGTTAAACGCACAAAGAAGGCAAAACAAGTCGTGACGTGAGACTTATTTTCTAAGATATAACACTAGAATTTTTCAAATGTAGTTCCACATGTTCTAGATGCCTGCAAAATTTTCACTTAATTACGTGAGATACGTACCTTTTATCTTAAAATCATCTCTCATTTATCATGTTATATTACAAATGTTTCTATTACAAAATAACATTACGAAAAAAACGTCGATTTGAAAATTATTACTAGCATACTAATTTAGAAACTAAGATCACAACTCACTCAGCAAGCCTGCACTTATATTGTAGATGTATAATCCATATATGAGTGTGTCTGATATATGATACTTTTCACGTAAATGTTTCAATAATGTCGCAAATACTATAAATGTGAAAAGCTACACCGAATAGTATAGCTTTAAAGCTGTAAGCAATCAACTTTGATTTAGGGTCTGTTGAGTCCTTTAGCCAGAAAAATATCGTCAAATCTTTGTCTTTTTCGTCTCGCGTGGTTTGAAGAAACGCCTTCTCGATATCGGTGACAACAGCATATTTATTCTCTCTACATCGTATCAATAGTGTTGATATGTAATTTAAGATCGGTGGGTCCTTGCACAAAAAAATAATTCAGACTAGGCGTGTCTTGTGATCGACGTCAGCTACAGTCGGATTGGTATCGTCGCTGAATCTTTCGTGACTGAATGGTGATGGATATTATGTGCATGTTTTTCGTCTCTAAATTATAGCATACTCAAGTTCCTCTTCCGATGATTTACTGATTACCACAGGGTTTAAGTCCGACAAATATTTGTGCTTATCAATAATCAAATCAAAAAGCGTCGAAAGTTTATTTCTTTAGAATTCTTCGTTAGATTTCACATCCTCAAATCTCCGAAAATGCTTTGTGAGTGTGCTTCTTTGTCCTGAACTTGTTCCTTTTAACTTTGTAGACATTTTCCAGCAGTCACGGCACCATAATATTGTGAATGAAACATAAGTTGTAAGCTGTAATCACATTGAGGTATAGAGTAACAACTACATGATAGAATGACGTTATATAATAAAAGTTCCTTAACTAAGTCCGCACAACGTCAAATTTGTTTCTCAATATAAGTAAATATAGATTATGATGAACTGTATTTCCCAAATATTTTCATATAAACATGACACCTACATCGGTGTGCGCAACTTTTGTGTTCCATTCGGTTGAAGCACTTTGGAATAGCGAAGTGGTAAACAGTTAAACTAACTCTGATTTTCCACAAAATATCAAATATAATCATAGGCATCATAAACTATATACTAGCAACTCCCACAAGACTGACTCATCCTTAACATGTCTTAATATTTTATATAGTGATCCGTACAAAACTACAAAATTGGTCAGATAGGTCCCTGAACGACAAAAATCATGTAGGGAGTTGATTGACAATTTCAGGAGTGTTGACTAATTTGAAGATCTTATCTTCATGATCTTGTTTTTTTTTTTTTTTTTCTTGTTTTTTCTTTTTGCAGGAATCAGTGTTTGTCAATCTATTATACATATTATGGTATTAAGATAAAAAGCAAGAAATAAAAAAGGTAATCTGTTTAGGGATAATGCGCCATAAAGAATGGGTGGACAATTGCAGTATTGTTTACTTATATTTTTATCTCCTTTTCCGTTTTAAATATGTTACTCTTTAACAATAATAGCCAAGAAGAACATAGCCAGAAAACAGAAAGGGTGCAACAAATGATCGGAAAGTAATATGAGTCATTTGTCATAGTCGATCTTGTTGACCAACTTGTAGTCTATATTTTAATGGTTGTTTCTGTTGTTAATAGTTTCTCCCTATCTACAATAGTTAAAACAGGGTAAATATTCTCATTGAAGGGTATCAAGTCCTTTCAGGTTTCGTTCAACTATTCTTGTCATTTCACGTTTAAAAATCTAGTAAAGCTGATAATTTTCGTGATTAAAATTTCTTTTTATGTTATCAATTTCGACAATAGCAAAAAACGTATATAATTGTATAAAAAAAATCGTCAAATAGGGGTTTTACATATAACATGTATATATTTTGAATAACTAAACAGTGTTCAATTCTAATCAATGGACATTTTATCAGCCTTCTTCCGTAAATAAAGAAAATGGATAGCGGAAAAATATACCCAAAAAGTTTACTAATTGTAATTTAGTAATCGGCAACTGGTAAATCAAATTCAGTGCCAAAAGATAAAGTTTCTCTCACGAAGTTATTCTCTAAATGTAACTTGTAAAGGAATTAACAAAACCCACATTATACGGACGAAGTCTCCTCGTACTGCTTCGTCTGGTAAATGGTATCAATACGTATATTGAAATCGCTTGGAGTTAGCGAGTGTTACTTGTCCAGGGTAAAATCGTGCTGAAGATCGATTTGAATTCTCCTCCGTATTTATACTTAGGTAAACCAATTTACCGATTTGGTATACCATTTACCATTTCGGGTTTCCATTTATCATTAAAAAAAATACCTAAATTACCAAAACCGAAGGTAATCACCAAAATAGGTAAAAGTCATTGTATGTCAATTGAAATAAACAATTCAGAGGTGTTCCGAATTTTAAAAAAAGCAAAGGATAATAAAAAGTTTTAGAGTTACAGTATTTAAACATAGTTATACAAGAAATATACAATAACAAAATTTATTTATCGTTACGATTAAAAAAAACGTAATCACACAATTTTAGGGGAAACAAGTTCCATTTCAGAGAACCGACCTTTCGTCTCAATATTAGCAACGCAAATACTATAGGCTGATAGTATATATTTACGGAGTTTTCCCTGTTTTAATACTTCAAATTGATATATTAATGATATTATGTCTTCGAATATGTTTGTTAAATAATCATGTGTACAAAGATATGTAATCATGGGTATATGTATTGATAGTATCGAAAAATAAAGAACTGTAGGGGCTTTTAAAGGTTTATTACATGTTTAATGTATGAGTAAATCTATAAAATAAATTATTGATATGGTGTTAAAACAATTTTCAAGACGCTTAGGAAGGGTTAATATTATATGTACATACTTTTCATTGTTTAAACTATTACAATACAATAATTTGATAAATGTCTTCGGATATATTTATATATTTATTCTTGGTGTAATGGTGTAGACATTGTTATGCAAATATGGGTATTCATTGATTATTTTTTAGATATCGGATAATTATAATGTTTAAATATTTTCATTAAATAGTCGAATGCTTATAATAAATGGATTGTTCATTTTTCTTCATGTCATCAAATGAGCACAGGATTTTATGAATTTGGTGTTTAAGATGGTTCTGCATACAGAAATATTAATGTTATGCCTACATGTTTTTACCACTAGAGGTAAGATCATTTAAAAACAATGTGGTCTCATTCATTTTCGTGGCTATTCATTTCAGTTTTGCGGAAGATTTCTGTGCTTTTTTGTGGACATCTTATCTTTATTTTAAGGCTTTATCAAAGTCTGCACAAAATCCTATAGACAATTGTTGCTTGGTTGAATATTTGCATGCGTGCTTCAGATATAAACCATTTGCAATCGTTTGTCCGCAATGCTCTTAAACTTCCTATTTAACTTTGCCTTTTGATTTGTAAGATTTTTTTGGAAATGCGTGTCTTGCGAACAAAATTATCAGTCAGTATCTTCCACAAATTTGTTTTATCATAAAAATTCCAGATTGAGTTAACTAGTTGGTATTAATTTGCTTTATACTATACTTTCATATGAAGATAACGTACTTCCATTTAAACATAAATTTCGCGCAGTAAATATAGTAACAGATGTTGTTTAACACTCAGATTATTTAAATTTCTACTTTCAATCATTTAAATGTTGGTATTTAGAGAACTGTTCGGCATGGAAGGGTTTTATTGGGTAAATAAATTTAACGGTAAAATTGCAAACATGAACCGTTGCCATTCTCAATTTTACAATTTCTGCTTTGTGGAAGTTAATGTAATTTCGATCGTGAATGATACATTTGGTGCGTCCGATGCGCCTGTTTCTATAACCTTATCAGGGAAACGCACACCTAAAGGAGTTGAAAGCTCTCAGATAGCCATCTTCGAAGTCGTGTGGTATGTTTTATGGTATTTCATCATTCAAACATTATTTTCTTGTCTCCTGAAAATACTGTAAATCAACTTTTTTAACTAATACTTTATTTCGCTAATAGCCTTTTTTGGCCCATATCGCAGCGATTTGATTTCGCGATTTTCAAATTTACTTGATTTAGGCAAGTATGAAAAAACCCAAGTTTTATATTCGCGTTATTTTCTACTAGTGAAAGTCGCGAAAATAAATTGCTCGCGAAAATTAGTTGGTTTACAATAAGTTTGTCAAGTCGTATAAGTCGAATCATGTGATGTCAAAATCGAGGAATAGAGTACCGAATAGTTCTTCAATAGAGACTTCAACAAGTCGAACATGTCCATGGTTATACGAGACACAGGTATTCCATAGACAATGTTCAACCAAGTCATTCGTGTCATTATGGCGTCATTTACAAACAATTCGAATGGTAAACTTCAGCTTTTTCTCCGTACTTTTTTTTTCTGAACTTTCACAAAAATCTTACAGATGATGGATAATTTTCAACTGAGTGCAATAAACTTATTTTTATCAGTGGCCGGAATGTTGCTACTCGAAAAGGGTTCGTTCAAAACTTAATAGCGTAAAGTAAAATTCTCAACTGATCCTTATTGCCTATTTCGGGAGGTTTAGATATGAAAGATTTTTCAAATTTTACCATTTGTTGAATACAAACTATCGCCAACCATAAATTTATAAGTTTAATGACGTACACCTTTTTTACCGGCTTGTATGCAGACTTTGACAAAACCACGAAATTGAATATCCACGTTAGCATTTATTTTTCCTCAATTCATGAAATTTGAGCCCTTGAAACTAAATTACTTCTTATTAAATTGAATATATGGTATCCTTCATTTCTAGTTCAATTCGATAGATTTTATCTGTGGGAGGGAGCCACTTTATTGTAGAATTTTTTTAAGACCTACAAGGTCTGTGCATTTCTTATTTCTTTACTTGTATATATTGTAGGTGTACATATTATGAACACTTTATCGACCCCAAATAGTGGCAATGGAATATCTTCACGAAGAACACATGATATTATGAAGTATAGTACAGACATCAATAAGTATAACCTTGACCTTAGTGTAATAACGTCCCTGATGTATGAAGTAAAGGCATGTAAAGACGCATTTGTTCTTCTTTCGAATTCCGATGTCAAAAATTCGTCAAAACCATTGTATGAGATTCAATTTGGTAATAACTTTAACAGGAAGTCGCGTATTTTATATCGAATAAACGATTCGTTAGACGCTGGAAGTCGATATATGCAATTTATAAATTCTCGGAATATTCTTAACTGCAATGTGTATCTTCCATTTTGGATAAGTTGGGCCGGTGGAAAAATTACATATGGAACTGGCCTTGTCGTTGCTGAAAATACGTTAGATAGCTGGATCAGTACGAATCAATTTGCAGTGAATGGGATTGAAGTTTATACAAGTTTTTCTGAAACAGGGGATTGGAAAATTCATATAGAAGGTAATGTAAATATATATGTTTTTTCATTCAATATTTTACCCACTCGTGCAAAATTGAGCTTAGATCATTTTTATTATTTTTAGTTCCTTTTTGATAAATAACTTTTCACGCTAAAGGATCTAATATATCATGGGCTTTAATTGTTTTTGGTTTGAGAATTTCTGATGAGGATAAATTCAAATAAATGCTTCAGACACACGAAATTAATAAAGTATGATATCATTTAAGGTTTATGGTTGCTTTCTGAATGAAACTACAATATAACTTAATATATACAAATTAAGAGATTGCCATCATAAAATTATATACGTTATGCATGTTATTTATCATCACGTGATGTCCGTTTATCACCAAATTAAATGACAAATTGTCAATTTCATTGTGTTTGAGGACAAAAATGAGAAATAATTAGAATTCAGTTTCAGATAAATTTGCTGGTCGTTTTGATAGCTGTAGTATGGAAAATAACAAGGCTGACATGGTTGTAGTTGATGACATTCAATGTTCATCACACATAGAGTGTGCTACACACTGTGGAGTGTTCCAGATTTGTATGGGTTATAATTTCAACATTGCTTCAAACAGGTTTGTGTTAGAAAATCATTATTCAAACGACGTCATTTGATCTGAACAGGAGTTGTCATTGCACTGATAAAAAATACTATCAAACTGAGATTTTAATGCTGAAAAAGACGTTGAATAGTTGAATCGGTGCGAATCAGTTGGCAGTGAGAGGCATTGAAGTATATACAATAAAAGACAATTAATCAACCAATCAATTACTCTTACAGCAACGTTAACACAATATGCCAATGAGTTATAATTTGCTTAAAATATGCCCGCAGTGAAGGTCTTAAGAAAAACAGTTAAACTGTTTACTCGCGTATTGGTATAAACCATATATGGATTCAAAAAAAAAACTATATACAAACATCTGGATAATTCTATATATCGATGTTTCTCTGAAATCTCATGTGAAATTGAAAAATCGTCTAACAGAAATAATCAACAATGCCTTTCAATATAAAAATGGTATCATTAGCAATTAGTATGCTGGAGTCTCTTATTGACAACATATTTGTTGAATTTAGAGGTAAACTTTTTCTACATATTGTCGGCATTCCTATGGAAACGACCTGGTCGTCTTTCCTTGTCGGCCTTTTCTTATTTACATATGGATCGAATTTCTTTAGACACTTGTCAAAACACAAGAAGATAAAAGAATCCAGATCATTTAATTTCAAATTCAGATATATCGATGATGTTCTTTCCATTAAAACCCAAAATTTTCTGATTGGGCTCTATTGATATATCCTCCAGAACTAGAAATTAAAGAAACAACAGACGCCTCATTATTATACCTCGCTTTTGACATTCGCAGTCATCTCAGTACCAGAATCGTTGACCAAATAGACGATTTTTTTGTGAAACCATAAATTTCCCCTACCTAAGTTGCAATATACCAACTTCACCTACAAATGGGATTTGCATTTCCCGACTCATTTGGTATTCAAGAGCTTGCAGCTGCTACTCAGACTTCATAAAACGTCACCATTTTCTGAGCAGAAATTTGATGAACCAGGCTGATGTCTAGAACGTCTCGTCCTTTTTTCTAAAAAAAGTGCATCGAAAGATATCAGACCTTGTTAGTAAATATTCCTTATCAACTTCCCAAATAATACATGATGATCTTGAAGTATCGAATCTAGGTACTGACGTTGTTTATCATTTTGATTACGTGTTATAGTGTTCTTTTATTTCTCTTTGTAAATAATTAACTTTAACTGTTTAGTCAATTTTAGTAATAACCTTTTTGTGTGGCTTGGTACTTATACATCCCGCTCTTGTGTTATTGTGCAATGGAGATTTTTTGTATTTTGTCTTTTATTTTTGCTTATGTGCTTTGTCTGCATGCCATTTGTTTTCTTTTTTGTTGTTGAAATATGTGTTTGTTTTATAGTGATTATTATAATTATACTACTATATTGACTGCTGTACCCCTATTTTTGACATTTTTACCTAATATGTCTGTTTGTTTTGTCCACACATTGGTGTCAATACAAAGGAACTTAATGCGAATGTCAAAAAAGTGAGAGGTTTAGCGAGCTATATAACCAGATATAATCCACTATTTTCTACATAAGAAAATGCCTGTACAAAGTCAGGAATATAATAGTTGTTTGAGCTTTTGATTTTACTATTTGATAAGGAACTTTCAATTTTGAATTGTTCTTGAGCTCGGTATTGTTTGCTATTTTAATCATAACAACAATACGAATATGATAAACGTGTCTTCGCACGTTTACTAGCGGTGAATCGTCATAGTTTAGTAAAGATTATGAATGAATTCGACATACTTATCATATATCTGACAACGTAACGATTATAAATTGCTCATTATTTAGCTTTTCAAATCATCGTTCTTTGAGTCTCGAACATATCTAATGAATAGCTGTATTATAGGTACATGTAGTCATATTAATATAAACATAAAAAGATGTGGCATGATATCCAATGAGATAATTCTCCACAAGTGACAAAATAAAATAGAAATTAAAAACTATAAATCACCGTACGGCCTTCAACTATGAGCAAAACCAATACTGCATAATCACCTATGAAAGGTCCCTAAATGACATATGCAAAACAATTAATACGAGAAAACTAATGGCCTGATTTATTTACAAAATAATGAACGAACAACAAATATGATATACAGTAACAAACGTCAAATACTGAAAATAACAGGCTCTTGGAACAGGCACATACGAAATGTGGCGAGGTTAAACTAGTTTGACAGCGCCAATCCTCCACCTGACCTGGGACAGTGGTGTAAAAGTACAACATTAGAATTAGCTAAAAAATCTGTTGAAAAGGAGGGTCCTCGGTGGTCAAGTTGTCTAGGTAGTTCTACTACTGTAATCACTAGCCTGTCAACACTGAGGTTGTGAGTTCGAACCCCGCTCGTGCAGGTGCACTCGACTCTAATCTTAATTGACTAGGATTGTCAGTTTTCCTGTCGAAGATCGGTTGTTTTCTCCGGGCACACCGGCTTCCTCCACCAATAAAAACTAGCCGCAACGAAATAGCAAAAAAGTGGCGCTACAAAAGTGGCGTTGAACACCAACAATCAATCAATCAATCTGTTGAAAATGGCTTAAATCATCAGATCGATATTAAGTCTCCTAGTATATAACCAAAACTAGCCACACCATTACGATATGACTTGAGACAACCACTTATAACCACTTACTTATGTCAAACAGTCCGAGAGAACATTACTCTTAGGCGGTTCTGTTTTTTATCATTGAACACACAAATTGCACAAACAAATAAAAAATCAGTATGGAAAAATATTAACTCTACAATAATTGCACACGACATCAAGTATGGGGACGTTCGTGATTTATTTACGTTCTTGGACATGGCATTATTTATTGAATTTTCTAGCATTTAAAACCTCATAGCTCATACAAATAGTTCTGTACACCCCGACAAATTCAGAATTGTATTCAGCAAGACAGTCTCTTTGTCCATTTCAGGTGTGAGATACTATCATTTGGATCAGAGGTTGTGACTGACATACCACATCACACTGAGGCTGGATGGGTATTTTATAGTAAATGCTACAACGGGAACACAGCGTGTCTTGGTTGCTACTTTTAGACGGTAAAAAAACGGAAAAAAGTATTTTATAAGTCTTCTAATTGAAATTCTATTACTTGAAGAAAAAATGTCAATAAAGCATGTTATTAAAAGAATTATATTCAATTGTTTATTTGGATAAGTTTCACAAGTAATAAAATTGAGAATGGAAATGGGGAATGTGTCAAAGAGACAACAACCCGACCAAAGAGCAGAAAAAGCCGAAGGCCACCAATGGGTCTTCAACACAGCGAGAAAATCCCGCACCCGGAGGCGTGCTTCAGCTGGCCCCTAAACAAAATATATGCTTAGGTTTACTAACTTAAAAGGTAAACATCTATTTTCATAAAATCAGTACCAAACGTTTGGAAATCAAAAATTATATGAAATTAAAAAAACATTTATATTTAACATGTTCAAATAACCATAATAGTTCAATCAAAGCCGTTATGTTTGTCTGAATTAGTTGTTTCATCAAATTTAGCACAACAACATAGTAAGTTGTATAAACTAGAAACTCAACGGTTTATTATTTTCCAATTTTTTCAAATTAAAGCAATTGCAACTAAGTGGAAGGTAATTTCGGTGAATGATATGATATAGATTGGTAGCAAATAATATTGCAAACAAATGTGTATACAAAATATTCTTCATTGGATATGCTTGATACCATACCGAACGATTTAACCTTTAGGTGTTCTGTTTTGTCCTATATATATATATATATATATATATATATAACATTATTCAACAGGGCGACTTAAGTTATTCTATGTTTAACTTCCTCTATTATATCAAATACTTGCCGCTAGCCGGTAAACAAAACAGTTCTAGTGGCACATAAGTAAACGGAATTAATTGTTATCTTGTGCGTGTGTTGTACATAAACACAGAAGGCATATGAATTTTTTACTCCAAAAGGAGTTGTTGCAAATTTTTTTTAATGTGTATAGAGTTTGACAATATCTTTACACGGGGCATTCGATTTATCCACCTCATTCTGATCAAAAATGGCTGCCAATTTCTACATCTCACACAACTTAACAGACGTCCTTCTATATGTCATCATTATCATTGCAGAAAAAGGACAGAATAAATAAATAGGTCAACAGGACCATTATCGACAAACGCCTCATATTGAAATTCACCAATTTTGATTTTTTATATGGTCTTTGCTATCGATTTTGTTTACCAGTTGGACACTCCTAAGGATATATACTGCAGGGTACACAAATGTTGCACCAACCTATGTAAGTCTCTTGTGTAAATAGAAAGATCTTTGGAAAACAGATCATAATCCTTGTAACGTGTAATTTGTTCTAATGAAGAATTATGAAAATTTGAAATTTATTTCATTATAGCTAAAACAATGTTATTGACTCTCGTGTCAAAATGGAAAATATTATGAAGAAAAATTAGTATTCGTAATTATATAACATGTAAATCATCAAGTAGTTATTACCTATGGTTAAGGAGAAATAACTAAAAGTTGACTTTTGTCTTTGGATCTCGTTAATCATGTGCACGAGAGGGCAACAGTTGATGACCACAGTCAGTAAAAGTCCGTCTAGATTCAATTTGATAACAGAAAACATTAAAAAAAATACTTACCGTTACCATTATGATAGTTTTGTTTTCGATAATCCATCTCATCTATATATCATGCGGGAAGTTACACAAAGGAACTGCCGTTAAATAAATACATATAATATAAACAACAATAAAAAATGAAAACAACACTACATAATTTCATGTGTCCGAGGTCCATTTTTTATATATCTTCATCAGGAACGACATTGAGAACGCCAGGGACGTAAAACAACACTACATAATTCCATGTGTCCGAGGTCCATTTTTTATATATCTTCATCAGGAACGATATTGAGAACGCCAGGGACGTATAACAACCGAAACTGATGAAGAGCTATATAAAAAAAACCATGAAAGTAATAGCCAAATCCATCTTAGGAAAATTTTAGTAAGGAGCTGAAACCTTAGTTTCTTTATAATTTCTTAATTTGTAAACGGAAAACTTTCCTTATATCAGTTTCACTAAATCAATTGAGTGCTAAAATCAATGCTAAAATTTACGACAAAAGAGACGCTTTTAGATTCCTATAAGTAATTTTCCAGTTTTTTTTTTTTTTTGGGGGTAGGGGTTCGGGGGTCTGGGGGCTTTTAACGATATAGAACTTTTGGCGTGTTCGAAGTATATTTTGAAATTTCAAAACTCGTTTGCTATGACCACGTCTGTAGGGGGTATTTAAGTTTCAATCTTTATATTACTGGTAAACTATTAAGTCCGACACGTGATTTTGTCAAAACTCTTTGATTTAAACTTCTACTAATGAAAACAACACTACATAATTCCATGAGTCCGAGGTCCATTTTATATATATCTTCATCAGGAACGATCAAAGCCAAATATTGAACGTCAGGGACGTATAACAACACTACATAATTCCATGTGTCCGAGGTCCATTTTTTATATATCTTCATCAGGAACGATCAAAGCCAAATATTGAACGCCAGGGACGTATAACAACACTACATAATTCCATGTGTCCGAGGTCCATTTTTTATATTTCTTCATCAGGAACGATCAAAGCCAAATATTGAACGCCAGGGACGTATAACAACACTACATAATTCCATGTGTTCGAGGTCTATTTTTTATATATCTCATCAGGAACGATATTGAGAACGCAGGGACGTATTACAACCGACACAGATGAAGAGCAATATAAAATAAAAACATGAAAGTAATAGCCAAATCCATCTTAGGAAGTTAAAACCTTAGTTTCTTTATGATTTCTAAATTTGTATTACTAATTTTCCGTTTGTCTTCTTTTTTTTTTTTTTTTTTTTTTTTGACGAAGTAGAACTTTTGGCCTCTTCTTATGAAGTGTATTTGGGTATTTCAAAACTCGTTTGATATGGCCACGTCTGTAGTGACATTTTAGGTTTCTATCTTTCTATTACTGGTAAACTATAAAGTCTGTAATTTCGTTACCACTCTTTGATAAAACTTCTACCAAATTCTTTCATACATAAAAGGATTTGGTAAAGCAGTAATTTTTCTTCTTTTTTTTCATTGCTTCATTTCATTTGCATCTTTCATTGCTATCCATGTGAGAGGGGAGGGAATAGGATGTATATGAAATATATTAATGGATTGATGATGTACAGATCTATGAAGACAATATTATTTTTGTTGTTGATACACTTTCGAAAGCGACAATCTGGTCATGGTCTCATCATCAAGGTCGCTGTGACCTCAGCTTATAAAGCCTTTAAATCTACATTGGTATCATGTTGATCTTACCAGCTCACATGCCTTTATGTCATTATTCGTTATTGCTTCCCTCCACTTACAGGTCAAATAAAAGCTGCATTTTGTTACACAAATTTTATATTAATTTTAAAAGATACCGACACACAGGCCGCTGCAAAGCAATTTAATTAACCAGAAGACTAATGATTATGAACCTAAAATAGGTCTGCCAAGATACGACGACAACACTGTCAAACGAACCAGAATGAACAAACAAGATCACTGAATTACAACGATAATCGAGATGCACAACTGCACCATGGTTCCGGTACTCCAGAAATTAATATATTGCCAATCTAAAACTTTTTTTATTTACATGAGAAAGGAACGAGCAATTCCGTAGACCTTTATACATGTAGAAATAATAACGTTAATATATTTTATGTGGTTCTACTTTATTCAATTACATTTATATTAGCTAGAGTGGGTGGCGCATATTCGTCTTGGACACAATTTCGCCGTTTTGCTATTTTTTCTGTAAAATGTGTGTGCCTTTACCCAATACTTGCCTAAATAGATGGTAAAGGCTGTTTGTAATGTTACAACTGTTGATATTCCTCTTTACCCCATTTCCAAGGTTATTCGCACATATTGAGAAATACGCAGGTGTTTTTAAATGATTTTGGCAATTATGTAAGATTTATATGGCAATCATGCGCAGTCTTAAAGTAAATATTTGTGAGAAAAATCGTATAGGAATGATCTCTCAAGCTAATTCATGTAATTGTAAATATTCGTTTTTATAATATACCAGGATAATGAGGATGGTCATACCATACACTGCGGCGAAAATGTGTCCCCCATAGTACACGAACAACTTGATTTCCTCTTGAGTTTGCGTTCGTTTTTAGAACAATTAACCAATGTTTTGAAGATAATTTCTTTATCAAACATTTTTTTCATATAGTTAAATTTCTGAAACCTTCATAAAAAGTTCCAAATATTCGAATGTAGGTCGGATGTAAGTGGAAATGAACGAATTATGCGGCGAATATGGGTCTCTCACTCTATATGTAAGAAGTGTCTTCAATAAAACAGAATATAATATGTAGCTGTATGCAACATAATAGCAAACAGAAAAAAAACTATATATATATATATATATACACGGACCAATATGTTTTCAAAAATGTTCACAAAATTGAATATATAGTGTAGTAAAGTTCGATTGGCATTCGAAAAGAACAGATCAGTAAATATGTTGTGCTATTTAGATAATAACATATAAACTCAAACTTCGATGAAAATAAAGGGACACGTATTTTCAAAGGGTTGGACTCAATTGATATTTTGTTATGTTTATAATTAATACTGGTTCTTCTTATATTAATTTTTGGATTTAAATTCTAAACTACTTTCCGATTTGTACGACAAAAATAATGCGGACACAGTCTACTTTCATTATACCGACTTTTGACTCCGGATAATATAATTTTTCGATAGGTTACCTATTCTGTGGCAGAACATCCTGGTACTCGGTCAGGTAGGAGCAACCAACAGAAGTAAAATCAAACATATAATCGGTGCAATTTTAGGGAAAAGTTTACTGTTTTCAGATTATTTTGTTGTGTAAAGAAAACATTAAACAGAAAATATTCCCCCTAAATTATTCCGATTATAAGGTTGATTTTACTTCTCAAGGTTGATCATACTTGACCGTGTACCAGGATGTCCTACCAAAGAGAAGGTAGCCTGTCGAAAAAATATAAACTCCTGAGTCAAAAATCTCCTTGAAGTTCGTTGTTTGATTCAAATAGGGCCATCCAAGATTTACATTTCTGTGCTATTTATGTAACCACAAATATAATCAAAAGAAATCGTCTGCAATGATCTTGATAACAAAACAAATAATAGGACACAGCAAATAATAAGACAAAACAAATTACAAATCATATACACATGGCACATATATCATGCATATATCAAATCATGTTTAAAACTAATTATATATATATATTATACCAACAATAATGGGACGACCGTTTGATTTTATGAGGGGGGATGAATGTTCTGGTTTAGCAAGAGCTGAGGATAAATAATTTTGCACAAGACAAAATGAAAATAAATATTCTGCAATAGAAAATGCAGGGGAAAAATGCATTTATGCAATAGTGTTATAAGTGAAATTAAATATCTGTGCAGCGAAGCAGTGTAAAAAGCATGTGTTGTTTTAACAATGTAACGCGATAGGTTTACAAATTAATGCGAGAGTTTTACAAAATAACGCGTTATTTTTTTAATATCGCGTTAATAATAAATATCGCGTTATTTATGAAAATTAACGCGGTAGTGTGATAATATTTCAAATAAATAGAAAAAATCAAAATTTTGTGTAATAACGCGTTAGTTTTGGACACTAAAGCGATAAAATGAAGAAATAATGCGTTAGTTTAATAAAGTAACGCGATAGTTTTACAAAATAACGCGTTATTTTCACTAACGCGATAGAATATCCCGCAAATGACACGAACGGCCACTCATAGAATGGATGCTACACGACGGGAAATTTAAAGAAAGGACATCTGTGTAAGAGTAATGTGCGAGAGATATTTGCACTTGATATATGTATTGTGTGACACGAAGCGTGATATGCATAGCAAAGAATGGATGGAATGTATAGGAACATTGCGACTGTATTTATTTATATATTTATAATTGATAAAGGTATATATGATCTGGTAATAAAATGAAAAACAGTCTGCTTGTCTTTTTCATTGTTTAATACGTTAATATGTTGAAACTGAGATAATTGATATGTGTTAATAGACAGTAACCAAACGACAAAAAAAAAACATGTAATTTTCAACCACTGACGTTTGTCAAGATCTAAATCTTCCACAGTTCATAAAAGTTGTGAATATATACATATGTAAAAAAAAAGCAATCAAGAACACTAAATTCTAGAAATAACAAAACAAAATTAAGATATGAAATGACAAATTTGAGGTTCCTAAACTTGGGTAGGCACATAAATATATATCAAAAAATGTATACTGTGGATTCATTATTATTCGTTGGATACCAATTTTCGTGGGTTTCGTGGGTACAGGTGAACCACGAATTTAAATGTTCAACGAATAGCAAATGTTCTATAGGCTTTATATGCGGAGATTGGCAAAACCACGAAATCAAATATCCACGTAAATGCAAGTTTTCCACAATCCACAAAAATTGATACCCACGAAAATAAATGAATCCACAGTAAAAATAAGTCTAAATTGAAAACAACGTTCAAACATATGATTGCGTTGGATTAAAACCGCAATTTTTATTCGTGTGCATGCAAAGCAAATTTGGTGGTAGAGCGGTCTAAATACAGCACAAACAACATTCTCCAAAGACCAAAAACTTGAAAAATTATATTTAAACAAATTGCATTTGGCTAACAGGTCGAACAACGTATGTTCTTAAACCCTGCTGACTGCCATTGGCGATTGTCAAATAAACGGATCACAAGATGTAACAAAATGGATCTTTATTATTGTTTCAATACCAAACAGAAAACAATAAACTTGCGGAAAAGATGGTATACCGCAAACATGAGGTGCAAACATTTGTACACCATATCCGGATTTCGACAATTAATGTTTCTTCAGTGATGTTAGGAATCGAAACGGTATTTGGAAGGCCATACAATTTACCTCAATTTAGGATAGACTCTATCGAATTTTGAAGAGTCGAAATAGGATGAACGGATCATATAAACCCGAAGGCAAATATAATACAAGCCCAAACGAAATATATAAATAAGTCTTAATTGAAAACAACGTTCAAACCTATGATTGCGTTGGATAAAAACCGCAATTTTTATACGTGTGCATGCAAAACAAATTTCTTGGTAGACCACATCCGGATTTCGACAATCAATGTCTCTTCTGTGATGTTAGGAATCGAAACGGTATTTGGAAGGCCATATGATTTACCTCAATTTAGGATATATAATTCAATATATATCAATATATATATAGTGGGATTACAAGTCTAAACCCCTACCCTCACCCTCCCTCGTCTTTCGACTCTAAATAAAGCTTTATGTATGTCTTATGTCGTATGTCCCTCCCCCTTTTTTTTATCTAGGTCAGTATACTAACAAAAGTAGACGGCAGAATACGAGTTTGGCGGGAAAAGAAAACTGCCTATGACCAACATTTGCCCAATGACTGCATTTGGTGCTGGTGGTGTTACAATATAGGGTTGCTTCTCATATCGTTGTATGCTTGGTATGCATATTTTGCAGGGTACAATGTAACATGAACGGACAGACATACAAGGATTTGGTGCTAAGAAACATTGTAGTCTCTCATTTTGATAATCACCCACTTGCGTCAAGACCCGTAAACATGGACGACAACGCTAGACCACACAGGACAAGGATTTTAACCGAGTACAAAGAGCAAGAAGCTATTGACACCATCTTTTGGCCTTCCATGTCTCCACCCATGAACCCTATCGAAAATGTCTGGGATGCCATTGGCAGAAATCTCAATTGCAAAGATCCACCTTTGCAAAATCGTGGTGATTTAACAGTGGAAATTGTTGATGAATGGAATGGATTTCCTCAACTAACGTCCAGAAGTCTTGAACTGAGTATGAGACTCCGTGTTATGGAACTGTACCGGAAGAGAGGTGGTTACACATTCAATTGACTCAAGTATTAAATTTGCCGAACATACCAAAGATTATTTGTGAAGACTTTTAATAATATTGTGTGATTAATTGTTGTAAAAAATTAAAGTCATAGTGAAACTTAAATTCCGTTTCTGATTTGTGTTATTTGCACTTTGAACGCAAAAGTTAAATGCATAGAACCTGCATCAGTGACCAAACTTAAGTTTATGGTTTGTTTATGGTATATGTTAGAGAAATTGCTACATAAATGTTTTCTCTTTTTCGAGAAATAACTGATTTTTTTTTAAATTAAAAAATTTCGATGCAATAAAAATAGGTGGTGCTTAACTTTTGGCAGACTTCATATATACAAATCGAGAATTTTATCACAAGAAAAGAAGCATGTCATTTTAGAATAGTTGATATAACATGCAAATATCATTTATTTTTTGTCCCCGCGTAACGCGTTGCGGTGGACATGGAAATACCTGGCGTCCGTCCTTCTGTCCGTCCGTGTGTCCGTCCATCCGGTCTTGTTAGGGCTCTAACAGGTACAATTCTTGGCAGATTTTTCTGATACTTATACTATAGGTTAATATCAGCAATATCTTGGACAAGTTTTATAATGATGGCAGATCGACCTTTTTTTAAAGAGTTATAACCCTTGGCAATATTAAATTTATGGAAAATGGCCTCGTTAGTGATCTCGTGTGTACAATTCTTGCCAGATTTTTATAAAACTTATACTATAGGTTAATATAAGCAATATCTCAGACAAGTTCAATAATGGTAGACGATCGACTTTTTTTAAAGAGTTATGACCCTTGGAAATATCAAATTTTGGAAAATGCCCTCGTTAGCGCTCTCATGGGTACAATGTTTTATGATAATATACTATAGGTAATGCCCTTGAAGGTCTGTTTGAAATATTTGGTATACAATAAAAAAAAAACTTGTTTGGCCCCTGCGCACGCTTATTATTTATAAATTGATTTAAAGAACAACAAAAAAGTGTTTATTTTTCAGTTACTGCCCCTTCAAGTTGATATATAAAATATGTGCAACGCTGGGGACAATGGAACTCAGTTCTTTCATTATGTTTGATTCATGTTATAGGAAAAAAAAGTGATTTCCCTCTGATGATCATTGTTTTATTCAATAGAATTAATAGTAACTAAAAACCACACAAAAATATTCCGTCAACTAGTATTGATCACTTGAGGAGTATTGACCAGAGCGGTAAAACTGGTAAATACAAGGGCCTTATAACTAACCAACCTTACCTTTGAAGCTGGTTGGTGAATCTTGTACACTTTATATCTTAAGCTCTTTGCAAACACACATTCTATTTTCTTTTTCTATATTTGTTTGAATTATATTTTTATTTCTTTTAATTATAGTGTCATATTTTGACTTAAATAAAGATACTATTTGCGAAAATATTACTGCCAATAGAATGTAAAGTAGTTATAAGATTATCGACCTTTTTCTTTAAAGACAAAGGAGTCTTGATTGTCAGAGCCGCTAATATTGGTGAGGGCCATTTGATATGAAAGATGACTTCCCCCAAAAAAAAAAAAACAACAAGAATCAACAAATTAACAATTACTGTGAGGTTTAAGTGAAGCAATTTTTGGTGTTTGCAATAGTTATAGATTATTTCATGAAGATTTAACACAACATTAGGATTGATAGAACAAAACTCCCTTTTGACTTTTAAAACTTTTGGTTGTGTGGTGCCAGCGCTTCTAGACTTCAATTGTCAGATGTAAGGGAATGATAAAATAAAAGCTTCCTTTTAATTCATTTTCTGGTAAATGTAAGGCATCATTTGATTTGAAATTTCCAAATTTTCCATTCCAGATTCTAACTGTCAGATAAATAAAAGGTCTTATTTATGCTTTATCTTTAGTTTGCTTATATCAAATTACTACAAATTGTAAAGAGTTGTTATGATTGTTGATTGTAGACTTGCTTTGGATTTTGAAAATTTACCGGTATGTTATGAGACTTTAATCAGCAATATTTGAAGCAATATTGATAAGTTTAATAATGAATGACTGTTTTACTTTGAGGATTTATGTTTTTATCGAGGTTTCGGCATTAATGGCTCGAAAGCAGGACACATCTACCCTAGATTCCGTTGCTGGCTTTGGTGGCGTCGAAATTTAGGTTCAGTCTGTTGTTAAGGTTTTTAGACATCAATAACTTTGTCAAACCTCATTTGAATATGAGGAAATTTGGACAGAAGCTTGTTCATGACCAAGATACACTCTGTAGAGCAAAATTTCTGAAATATTTATTTTCATTTTTCCGTATTTGACTGATAAATGGACTTTTGAAAAAGTCTTTTATTTTTCGTTTTCAGTATATTTCTGATAGAACAGTTAAAATTTAAAGACAGTCTGGGATTATGCTGTTTTGACATGGATTGATATGAAACTTCAATCTTCAAGACCATGAAATAGCATCTAAAGAAAACTTTTTTTTTATTTCAATTTGCACAAAACGGGTGTATTAAGAGACGCAGCAATCCTACATTCAGTCATCATTGTCAACAGTTAAGTTTAGTCTGTGATTAAAATCTTGCTAAGACATCATGCAATAAGGCCTGAATAATAATACCTTTTTCCACTTATTCTTCCTACCTTCACTAGATTTTAGTGCCAACCCTAAAATTAATTTTCATTTATAAACAAGCACTAATTTATTCAAAAACATTTTGAAAATACAATTCTTTGCATAACTAATGACCCTATTTTTGCAGCATCATCATTTTAGTAGAAACACAGGTATTATTTGTCATACCTATCTTCGTCAAATATTTATGGAATTCTATGGAATTTAAACAGACGTTTTTTCATCATAAAGAAAAAGGATCTAAAGAATTTTCCTTTACTTTCCTCATATCTTACAAGTTATGCTGGAAAATAGACTTAATTTTTTTTATGTTAACATTTAGAAACAGACCAAACAGTCTAGGGTTAAATATTAAAAAATCAAGTCTGTTTCAAACTATCATTGAGTTTCATGAAACTTTTATTCAAGCTTCTTCGTAGCCATTTAAATTAAAAATAAAAACCATGATAAATATACTGATTTGTTTTTTTTTTTTTTTTTTTTTGTACTCAGCGTTGACATGTAGGCACAGACTGGTCTGTGATTAAAGATTTTAAAATTTAGATAACTATTTCAAACCTTCTCGAAATTTTACTAAGCTTGGACAGAAGCTTCTTGAAAGTGATAGTCTCTTTAGCAAATATTTCTTTAAAAGCGTTCATTATCATGGTTATTACTACATGATAAACATGTTATGCTCATTGTTAAAGGCCGTACAATGATCTATGGTTGTTTAAAATTTCTATGTCATTTGGTGTCTGGTGGAGAGTTGTCTCATTGGCAATTAAAACACATCTTCTTATTTATATATAAAGACTCAATTGGTTTTTGGAATTAAATATTTACTTTTACAATAACAGCACCAGTCTCAGGCAAGACAAAGGGTTGTGCGTAACAATTAACATTTTTTTCATATTTCTGAGAAATCTAATATCTAAAAATAGGGGGAGGGGGAACATATTATTGCCCTCAACCATTGAAAAAATTGTATGCTTAAATGCTCAAAATGCTCACAATTAAATACCACCTTTTTTATTTTTCGATAATTTTTATGATTTTTTTTTTTTTTTTTCAAAAAAAGGGAGGTGCACCATACAAAGAGTGATTAGTTTTCATTCTGTGCCAATATATCTCCAACAATCATATATTCTCATTTATAGTTAACAAATGTGTATCAGAAATGCACATATAAATGGAAGATTTTGGCTTTTTAAGTTGAAGATGTTTGATTATTCATCTGTTTGGTAATCTAGATTTTCGTGAAAATGGACAATTTTTGAATAAAATTTTTTTTTTTTTTCAAAAAAAAAAACACACGACTTTCTTTTATTTCATGAATATATAAATGTTGTCTTTCACAATTTGTTGGTGACATGTTATGGTATTGTTGGTCTTGGGAGATAAACAGAAATGAAATTTTGCGATTTTTAAAATTTCTTATTATAGTTTTTAACATATTTTTAAATGGTTGCTATGGAAACAAACTAGAACATAAATTATAAATGTTAACATTTTTGAATAGTGTGGTGTTTTGTTTAATAACAATGTGAAAACCCTTATTGTTTTAATTGATTAACTTAATTTCCATAGGACGTTAAATCCCTTTATTTTCAATTTTCAAAGGCTACTTTTTTCAACTATTCAGGTAAAATGTTGTTTTGACTGTTACCATGGCAACGCAAATTTTACTGGGAAAATAAAGACAGAATTTTAGTCATCTACCTAAGTTCTTATGATAAAGGGAAAAAAAATACTTTTGTGACATGTCATGAATCACCCTTTGCATGATTGTTACAAAGACAGGTACTTAATAGATTTAAAAATTATAACTTTAAAAAAAATTAACGTTTCTTATTTAAAACGATATAAATTACTTTATGAGATACTTTTTAAAAAATAATTTTCTTATAAGTAATATACTATGGTAGAATCTTTTTTTTTTTTTTTTATTTTTGAGTGGCCTTTTTCTAACACATATTGTCTATATCTTTTCAAAATTTTGTAGCCATGTTGGTTGTATGTTTCATTCAGTGTGTTCCTATACATTCCTTATTACAAATGTATCTGGGTATACATTATTCGGGTCGTCATTTATTTTATATACCAAAATTTAATAGATAAAACTGCCTTTTGATACAAGAGAAAACTACACATGGAAAATATAAAATCTGCATAGCAAATTGTAATTTATTTTGTTTCTTTATTAGCAGACCAAATAAAAATTTCTGAAAAAACATGTAAACCGATTATGTATGTTTACATCTTTTTATGGGGATTAGGCATATATAACTGCGATATACCCTCATGATCCTTGCTCGTCTATCAGTTGTCTTCGTCGTCATCTTCATACGGTACAGTACAAGTATTGTACCTTTGGTGTAATAGTTTTGTATTAACCTGACATTCATTTTAAAAACACTTCAGTCATACTTTGTTGTAAATGCTGGTGCTACTTTTTTTGTGGACTAAAATCTTAAATAATAAATATTGATGATACTTCATAAAACTGGTTAGGAACAGTTTTTTTTTTTTTTTTTTTTTTCTTTTTTCGAGAGGCAGTATTCAACTAACAACCGTAGCAACCTTACATTGCTTAAATAGCGAGGAGAAAAAAAAACTTTCGTTATTTATGATATTATTAATTTTTAAAATCTCTACCTACTAAAATATTGAAATATGATTTTAGTTTGAAAAAATATGAAATTCGAAAGTAGTCAAAGTGATTGTATATTTAATGAATTGAATGATTTATCTATAGCAAATTTTAAATGCACATACTTTATAATCATAAAATAAAAGATAAAAGTGTATTACAAATTAAATGGGAAGTCCTTTTTAATTTCAAATCAAGAAAATCATCAGTTTGTTTAAATTTGAAACATTAAAAGATACCATTTATACTTAGTCTATTTCAAAATACTTTCACATCCCCATCGTCCCCTCCTTTTCCAAATAAAACATAATATGAAAATTATGAATTTATAAAACTATATTTGCTTCATAAATTAATCTTGTATCTAATATTAGTTAGGAAAACTCAATAAAGATATCAAGGCATATGAATTGGTTAGCCATAAGGGCGTGTTGGCTACATAAGACTCATCAGTGGTGTTCGCTTTAGATAAAATAACGCCCAAATCACATACGAAACTGAAGAGCGATAAAATTCTAAAATTCCAAAACGTTATGCTAAATACGGCTGAGGTCATTGATGCCTTCGGATAGAAAAACCTTAATGTTTCGAATTATTCAACATTTCATAAGCAGTAAAAAAATGAGATAATAATCAATTTTTCAATTATGATATCATGAAAAATTGATTAAATAACTAAAGTTTAGTTCCTATTAATAGATGCCAATGGTAAAAAATTTAGATGAAATTTAAATGAAATGATCATTTTGAAATGAACATTATATGATAACATGTATATATTGTTATTTTTGATATTCAATATAGTATATATCTATATATGATTACTACTCTAAATATCAGCACAACAATGTTAAATCTGCAAATTTGCGGAAGCAAATTTTTGTTCTTCCCTCGCCGGGATTCGAACTCATGCATAGCACCAATAGCATGAGTTCGAATCCCGGCGAGGGAAGAATAAAAATTTGCTTTCGAAAATTTGCAGACTTAACATTGTTTTGCTGATATTTAGAGTATTTATGAATATAATATGTGTTTTCACCGTATATCACCTTCACTGGTGATCCAATGAATGGATCTGTCGTAGAGTTATAACTTGTTTAGACGTATCTTGTTTAGACGTATCTACATGTAATTACTATAAACAAGTGGAAAAAGAAGCGATGGCCAACAAGAGTCAAAATCTTAGTTCAAATAATGCTTCTTAATATATTCTTTGATACTTAATCCCACAAACATAATTTTGTATGATGTTTAGCTAATGCTAATTTTAAGAATTTGTGTATGCTCTAGATTGTTTTGTTAATATTTTATGGAATAAGGTTTAACTCTTTTTTTTAAATCTATAATTAACGAGGAATTTAAATTTGTTTTGTTTTGATGAATGACACAATTAAACCTACAAACGAACAAATACAAAAGTGTTATTATGCTCACAGACAACTGAAGTTTTGCTTTGCTACGGATATAAATAACAACCTTATGTCTGTATGTTTAGGTTCTCTTTACGTTTTGCAATACTGGAATGCCATTCATTTTAAAGGCGTCCTGTAGGGACGTAACATCATCCAGATATTAATTTGTTATCAGTAAATTAAAATCATACTAAAAAGTTTTATTATACACATATGCACTTAAACGGTACTGCAATCTGTCGATACCTTTATTTTGGCATTGCACAAGTAGGTCATGTTTTTCTCTGACTGTTAATGACGTCTTTACATTAAGTCCATTGGCCGTTGGATGTGTACTGATTGATAATTTAGTCTTAGATACATGATTTTCTTTTATTAGTTGTGATTGGCTTTTACCTAGCTGTCAGTAACTGCGAGTACTTTCAGATGTGTACTTAGTGTTCTTTTTCTTGTTAGGGATGAGGGGTGGATACATACCCTACAATGTCCGTTCTGTGTTTTTTGTTTTATGTTTTTCTGCTTTGTATCGATATGATGAGTTAAGCCTTTTTTATGTGCCTGTCCCAAATTAGGAGCATGTTATTCAGTGGTTGTCGTTGGTTCATGTCTGTCATATTTGTTTTTCGTTAATTGTTTTGTTATAAATTAGGCCGTTAGTTTTCTCAATTGAATTATTTCATATTTTTCATGTCGGGGCCTTTTATAGCTGACTATATGATATGGGCTTTTCTCATTGTTGAAGGCCGTACTGTTGCCTATAATTCATTTTCTACATACGTAAATGCCTGTACCAATTCAGGAATATAATAATTGAGTCAAGGCGTTCAGAGTAATTTGATTGCATTAACTAATAAAACTCCTTTTTGGCTGAAGTAACTATAGTAATATAATGCGTCAGAACCAAAAGCATTATCATGATGTATTAGAAAAAAGATAGTTATTTTGGGGTGTATATAAACCCACTTCCATGACGATTCCGATAATTTAGCAACTATTATTACAGCCGGTTTTTTTTTTTTTTTTTTTTTTTTTTTTGTCAAATATATGTAGCACGTTGATTTTATTCACCAAAAACCATTTAACTGACAAAAGTACTTTACATGAACCATACATGTACAATATGTCTGAGCTAATGGCGTAAACACATTTCAATTGACAATGTTACATGCCTTATCTTGGATCAATATGCGTATTTGCTAATAAATATACAATTCTTATTCATCAATTACTACTGAACAACGAATGAAATCATCCTTTCAAATTGATTGCTGATTGAGCATAAAAATCTTTATATTAACGAGTTACATTTTTTCGGTTACCTATACATGCTTAGTAAAGATTTGTTATTCTCTTTCTAAGGCTGTGTATTACAAACTTCTGAATTCAAATATACTACTAAAAAGATAAATGAAATAGACACGCAACATTGAACAAAAACCATAACAAAACTATAGTCATTGGAAACGATAGTTATAGGGATTCTACATGCATTTAGAGCCTGCAGAACTGCACATGGGCATTGAAAAAATATACTAGTATGTTACGCTTATATAAAGGGCGCAAACAAGGAAAAAGTAATCATGACGTCGGAACTTATTTTATCAATGTAAATAGATATAACAGAGACAATTGAACAATCATTTTCCTATACTCATATGCAGTTCCACGTGTTCTAGATGCATGCAAAATGTTACTAAAATCATTAAAATACCTGTTACCTTAAAATCATCTCTCATTTATATTACAAAATTGTCTATTACAAAATTACATTACGAATGAAACGTCAATTTGAAAATTTATACTACCATAATAATTTAGAAACTAGTGTTACCTCCGTAGAAAGCAATGCACAAGCAGCGTTAAAATGAAAACAACTCTTTTTTTATATATCTTCATCAGGAACCCTTGAAACAATAACGAAAACAAAAAATTAAAAAACAAAGACATTGAATGAGCACTTGAATACGATGGGAGCTTTTAGAGCAGAAGGGACCCTACAATTATTGCCAAATCCAAGGATGACTTTTGCCTGAGGGTGTTGGAAATTTAGTTTCTTAATATATACATTTATCAATATATCATTTCAAAAAGTTATGTTTAATATGTTTAAGTCATGTCAGTACCGAAGCACTTATTTCATAGATTGAGATACCCTCGGATATTGGCAATCCAACAGCAACGGTATTGACTCAGTGCTAGAGCATGTATTTAATACTTTAAAGATTTTGTGAGTACTAAGCGCTTTTCTGGATTCAATTTCATCACGAACGTTGGAACACAATAAATCGAAAGCCATGGACTTGAACGTGAACACATTATGAGCTATAGGACAAAGGGGACATTCAGATAATAGTCAAGTTTTTCTTTTGTGTACTATGCCTGGAGGAGTTGAAACTTTAGTGTCTTGTTTTTTTAATTCATCACAGATGTTGAGCAAATTTTATTTACCCTCCAGAGCATATGAGATCACATTTGGTTTTTGGTGAGGTTCGTGTCGCTGAGTCTTTTTTTCTATGTTGTTTTTGAATACTTTTGTTTGTCTTTTTGTCTTTTTCTTCTTTTAATTTTGCTATGGCGTCGTCAGTTTATTTTCACTTAATGAGTTTGAATGTCCTTATACTATCTTTCATCTCTCTTTTGCAATAAATATTATCTGTAATGCAGTACTGCCTACTGAGCTGATGATTATCTTCATGGTATCGATCCAGTGATAGAATAATCAACATAACACTTTATAAAACAACACAAAAATAATCTAATAAATAATCTGGTAAAATATCTTAGTTTTGGCATTAACATATTAGTGAACAAATGGTTCATGTATCATAATGCATTATCCTCTCAGAGGACCAGTAAATCAATTTTATCAAGGGAGAATATTACTAAAAGTAAATAAAAGGTGTGTGAGTGTCAAGGCAAAGTAACATTCGGTAAACTTTGATTTACTTTTTTACATCAAGTGCGTTGACTCTGGTCCATTTATCATTAGAAACAGTTATTTCAATCCAACAGTTTGACACTTACTTTTTAAGTACCTTTTTAAAATTTGATGACGATTGATGTATGTATAGATGGCTTGTATATTATCCAGTCTGGTCTTACTCCGTTGCAGTTCAATGACTCGTGTTGATATGCGGAATAATGATGTAATGACTTAACATCATCAAACACTTTGTTGTATGAAATATTTAAATAATTTACTTTTAGATTTTAACAGTGGCTGGTAACAAAGCTTAATTGATTAGCAAAAAACATAACTATAAATACATTTGAAAAAGGTTAACTCATTTCGAAATGCTATGGCGACAAGTCAAATAACAAACGTGTATCAATATAAGGGACAACCAGAAGACAAAATAAAACATTCAAAACCGTTCAAGTTAAAAATCAACTTTAAACACTAATTTTCCGCAAAAATAGAATTTAGTAAACTGGATACAAAATGTAGTATCAAGATTGTGCTGATACTGTATTATTGCTTTTGCTTGGATGGTAACAACGGGTATATTAGTCTAACAGTAGCGGCAGCAATTTTCCAGCAATGAAAAGATTTGATATACTCTTGACAAAGTACAAACGCAAATGAACCATGATGCTTTTTAACTAAACATAAATCTGTGTTATTCTGTCAATATTTGCAATAAAGAATTATTTGTATGTCTGTTGTTTAAGAATATTTTGTATAATGAGATGATGATTCAACATATTATATGTTTAATTTGTTTTAATTTTAGATAATAATGTGTCTGCTTCAGATACGTTAAAGATCAACTTTGATTATTTGTATCATTGTTTTGACGTAAATCAATTAACTGCATCATTATTATGACGTCAATCAATTACTTGTACCATTGTTGCGACGTCAATCAAGTACTTGCACCGTTACTGTGACGTGAATTAATAACTTGCACAATTACTGCATGTACTGTGACGTAAATTGATTACTTGCACAATTACTGTGACGTGAATTAACTACTTGCACGATTGATGTCACGTCAATCAAGTCATATGCTATTGTTTATCGTGGTTTTATGAAAAAAATATAATTTTTCGTATTTCTTTTATTGAAATATAGTATTTAATTAATATTCAATTGTTAAACTTTTACGTTCTATTAAATGAATTAGAATTATCCAATTTTCCCTGCTCTAGGTAAAACAGAACAAAGAACACACACACATATCAAATTAAAATAAAACTGCATGTTTCTTATCAAGCTCCAATGATCCTGCTAAATATGTATCCATCTGAGCAAAACGACAATCATAGTTCTATCAAAACTATTTCTAAACTTGGTATTAAGCTAATGATTGATTTGCTCTTGATAGGATGAAATGACAACTAGTATGAACATCCTTACGTATCATACAGAGGTTTTAGAAGTATTTATTATTCAATACAAATATTTATGAAATTGTAACATTTTATGTGACGGATCTATCCAATTATTGTTATTTTACAAATTGTGTTTATCCTTGGAAAAGGTAAGAACTTCTTTTTGAAATTCTTACTTTATAATTGTGTGCGTCAGTAGAGCTGCTTGTCCTGTGTAACTCTCATTGAAAAGGATGAAAACCCCCAAAAAAAGCACAAAGTCTAAGGATATATAGGTACTTAAATACGTACAAACTTTATGAAACAAAAAAAACGAAAAAATAGCCAAATTCAACTTAAGTATATATTGCCTGAAGGAGTTGGAACATTTGTTATTTTTTAAGTAGGGTTGTTATACATCATTTCAGTGCCGAAGCAGTTACTACTGAGCTGATCATACCCTTGAGGACAAGCAGTCCACCATCAGAGATATCGGCATTTTAGAAAAGAATGGGACATACGATGTATCACACCAAAAGTCACGAAGGATCTTTTTCATTCTTTTGGTGTTTTTATTTTTGGTAGTATTTTGCGGACTTCGTCTCATACTTTGTAATCGCTTGCGCTATAACCAAAAGTTTTTAAACAAAACAATGATAAAAAAAATATATATATTCAATATGGTTTTATCTTAATAAATAACTGATAGCATGATACGATTCATTTCTCACATTGAGAGTGTTTATATATTCATTTTCTGTAAATTTACTGTTTATAAATTTTGAATTATTAAAAAAGCTAAGGTTTTTCTACCCATTGTTATAGATTGCTTTAACCATGGCGAAACGTTTTTGAATCTTTTGGTTATTAATTTTCTTCAACTCTTAACATTTGATTTTTGCGTCGCAACTGTTTTCATTCCAGAGACATTAATGAGACAAAACGCGTCTGGTGGGCAAACTTTTAAGCCTAGTGATGAGTTTTTGTTTTACATTTGATGACCCTATAAATAATTTTCCCTTAAATTTTTGCCCATGGTCCTCTATTCCAAAAACGCCATTTGGGACAGGCACATAAAGACAGTATTTTTCTCTTAATTCTAGCTGCCATGGAAATATTGTCCAGATAAAATAAAATTCCAGGGCCGATTTTGAGTAAAATATCAATCGGTAATATGCTTAAGAATTGTAATATGGTAATATTGTAACCATTTCTACGAAAGCCGGGACGAATCATTCATATTTCAAAATTCAAAATTCAAAACTCAAACCCAGAAATCCTCCATTAATTTATCATGTTTCCCCACGCTTAGGAAAGCCAACAAAGCTTGCACTTTAATATACTACTGAAAGCAATGGTATAAAGTTTGTTAAGAACACGAACCCATTAAAACAAGGCAAAAGGTCCGTAAAATCTTCATAGGAGTGCATCCAACTTTACCATTCGAAACCCTTGGTAAACCAGCTTCTTTGCAAGCAGCAACCCTCTATCAAGAAAATAAGAAAGGAACCGTAAGCTCTATACTATCGTATCGTATCGTATATATACTCAATGTGCAGGCACAGCTGAAATGTCGGTTCACTGAAATGGAACGTTCACAATTGAAAACTTGAAATCATCGCTTTTCCGTAAAGTTTTAGATGTCAACCGACCCTCGTTGTCAATTTCTGAATGTTATACAGACTTTACTGTACTTGTAGTATCGTTATTTCAGGTTCGACGAACGCTGAGTTATTCATCCATGTAGTTATTTTCATTTTAATTGAGAAGCTCTCGTTTACAGTCTGTCTCAGAATAATCTAGGTGCGACCGTTATTTTTTTTTTTTTTTTTTTTTAAATGGTGTATAGAAATATGGCCATCGCTTGGTCTTTTTCTGATCGGCAGTAAAACGCTTGTCAAATCAAGTCATTTTTGCTGTGCGGGACGCATAAATCCGCAGTCACGCCCAGTCATATTGGGGACGTTTAATCCGCTGTTTCGTGTAGAGAGAATACCACGCTCTGTGCACGTTAAGAACCCTTGCAACAGCTTTAGAGCGGTTTTGTTACAAGGCCAAATTTCTCCTACCCAATATATCCTTATTTCCAGTGGCATTTTAAATTTCTCGCCCTTCATCCCGGTCGACCACCTATTATAGAACCTACCATTTGTATTAATTGTTATTTTTTTCTCGTCATGAATATGCTTGCAATATTTGACACTGGACGTTAAGCAAACAACAACCAATCTCTGATTATAACACGGTTTTCCACAGGAACATTTTAGTTATTAAAATAGGTATGTATATACAACAGACAGATTTTGTGTATCCTTTATAAAATATTGATAATTTTATATTGTTATATCAACAATATTCGAGTAAAGTTTTTGACGATTTTCATTTATCTTGTTTAGGAGTCACGGTCTGTGATTGAACGAAAGATGACACTTTTGTCATTAACTTATGTAATTCAATTTATATATTCAGAAAGTTATGTGTCTTGAATATATATATATAATCGAATGAAGTCTTGGGATTGCCCAGAATCGATGAATATTATAGATTTGCGTTTCAAAATACTGCATTATGTATTTTATTTACAATAGTTTACCTATATAAGAAGGTTACGTTGAACACACGAAAGTTGAAAATCGTTCTCCTGTTTTTAAACAGTCACCAAGATTACCGCAACCATTACTGGTGATGCAAATCTTATCGCATAAAACTGATTAAAAGAAAACTATGCCAAATGTTAAAACTTACCTGAACATCTTCTGGTATATTAGTAAGACAAATGTGTTTGAGAATAAATACATTACATGTATGTTTCACGAGAATCCGTTAGTTTGATTGGCTAACAACAATCGCGCGTGATTCAAAAATTAACCTTCATATCAAAATGAAATGTTACATTCATGATGACACGTGCTTCCACAAAAAAAGTGCACAGGTAAATAAAAGAAAACTTGATAAAACTGTTTGTCCATGGTCTTATTAGCATACAAATGTAATTATAAGAAATCGATGCTTCTTTTTTTAATTTTAATGGGGTGTAAAAGTGTTGATCGTGCACACATTTTTAGAATAAAGCGCTTCCGCGCTTTACACAAAATGTGCTTCGGTCAAAACTTTTACACTCCAATAAAATTACAAAAAAACATCCATTCCTTAAAATGTTTTCATGAAAATAGATAATGTTTTCAAATTGTAAAAATAATTAAATTTTAAGAAAATGTGATTCCCTAATTCCGGAAATGTGCAAGATCTTCAATCACAGGCGCTTAAAGATTTGACCCTCCTTTTAAATTTCATTTTTGGAATTTATTTGAAATTGGAATACAGGGGCCTCGGTCATACAATACTCTTATTGTTAATCAAACGATAATAACAAGAATACGTTAAAAAGGGGAAAAATAAGAAAAAGGAATTAAGAAATTTTACTTAGATTTAATTAAAAATAAAAAAAAAATAAAAGGGGCATTCCACAAGCAAATGTGACTTCAATATGATAGACTAGGGTCGCTAATAGTCTCTGTACCCTATTTTTCAAAGTTTTTCTACTAGCGTAGGAGCCAGGAGCAAGAAGGGAGTTTTGTCACCTCCCTTTTAAGCCAAATATTGAAACTAAAAACTGAAAATGAAAGAGGACAATGTCTTTTAGACTATTACACTACATAAAATATATTTTTTTTTTTTTTTTTTGCTTGTCACTTTCAGAAGTTTGCCCTCTCCCTTTCCACACATACACACTTTTCAGTCTACTCCATTCTTATAAATTGATTATTCCTATACGAAGGTAAACACAGACGTGCCACCGGAAAAATCTTAGCCACGGCGGAGATGGCGTTAATCTTAATCCTTGTCAGTCTGTACGTCCGTCCGTCAGTATGTGTGTCCGTCCGTCCGTATGTCTGTCCGTACGTACGTCCAAAAATTAGTTTCCGTTCTCTAACTTTAGTTTGCCTCAACTAATTGTTTAAAAACTTGTACACAATACTTATTACCACCAAACTCAAGATTGGCAGGCGTCACTATAACCGTTCTCGAGTTATGTCCTTTTATAAATGGAAAAAACTTTATTTGCCTCAACCAAATATTATAAATCTGACACACAATACTTATTACCACTTCAACAATGAGCAAACCCCATACCTCATAGAAAGGCATAAATTTTGACACTAGATTTCCCACTGACTGTTAAAATGGAATGAAAAAATCAGGAAGCCCTTGGTTAAAAAAGGATTGAAGTGACACTCGATATCCTCCTCTCCCGGAGTAAAAGTGATAACAAGAAATTTTTCACTTGTCCAAAATAATGTCAGCACATATCCTTTCAAAAGTTTTTGTTTTTCTTTGCACAATTTTAATCTAGAACCAGCCAGTATGATCATGAATATTGTACCGTCTGCATACATACAAATACTTGAATGAATTGAAAATTAAAACTAACTTCATTTTCCTCTTAAATGTTCGACAATAGTTAAACGAGAAAGTTGTTGTGTCATAAGCAGAAATGCACATCAGATCGCCCTAGCGATTTGTGGAATTTAACAGATAATACTAGAGTCAATGAAAGTATATAAACAATAGAAATATATTTTGTAAACTATGAGTGAAATCGAATCATGTTGTACATTATACGTTATAACCTGGTTGTGGAATTATCCTAATAATTTACTGAGACAAATAAATTATCAATTATCACAGGATTAAACACACATACATGTGATGCGATCTTTTTTCTCTGTTCATACTACTGTTTCTCTTTTTCTTTGTCAATTCTACTTTTCTTTGAGCATTTTTTTATCAAAGTTTATACACAGCATTGCAAAAGTATGGTCATATATCATTAATATATTATTGTAATAATACTATACAGGAGAAGACGTCACTTATACAACATATCTGTGTCTGATCCATTATATTGTTTTCTTGCTTTCGCCAAATATCATAGGTTTAAAAAACACTTGTATAAACCTGTCAACTAACACGTTAAAATATCCGTCTAAGAGTGCGGTTTCGAACGTGTAAAAAAATAGGACAAAAATACATTTTAAAATAGAGATTGTCTTGCTATTTCTTTGATTTTCATTCATCAGGCAGTTAGAAAATAAAATCACAATTAAAAAAAATTTGGAATAAAATGCAAAAGAATATCAAAGCTCATCACATTTGTCTACAAGCTTGTACAAAGATGATATGTGTATGTGTTTGTAAACCATTTTATTATATCAATAGTAAATAATGGTTTTACTTATAGGTTTTGTCATATATTTTTTCTGTTATTCTCCTTTTTACATATTTGATGATGAAAGTCTGTACATTTGAATATGTTAATATGTGTTGTTGTCATATTGTTCGTTGAAATATTTTTCGAAAAGTCGCCCTGAACATGTGAGCTGCGTCGGATAGAAATCAACCTTATGCAAATGAATATCAATACATCTGTTAATTTATTTGAGTTTCAAAAATCTCTATGCAAAGACTGTAACTGTTTGAAAATTGAGTTGATTTAAGAACCCTACAAAACAGACCAACATTTATCTTTTATTTCGTATTTGAATGTTTAAAAAATCAATGAAAGTCTGATACATGTACATGTATACGTGCATTTGCATAAAGTTGATATCTATCCGAAAAAAGTAAAATCACAAAAATACTGAACTCCAAGGAAAATTCAAAAAGGAAAGTCCTCAATCAAATGGCAAAATCAAAAGTTCAAACACATCAAACGAATGGATAACAACTGTCATATTCCTGACTTGGTACAGGCATTTTCTTATGTAGAAAATGGTGGATTGAACCTGGTTTTATGGCTAGCCAAACCTCTCACTTGTATGACAGTCGTATCAAATTCCATTATATTGACAACGATGCGTGAACAAAACAAACAGACACAATTGGTAAAAATGTCAAAAATAGGGTTACAGCAGTCAACATTGTGTTATCATCTCAATTACTATAAAAACAAACAAATGTTACGAAGAAGCACAAACAGGGGCATACATCAAATTTAACATCCTCATTATGCATATATCATACGATTTTATTTATCTATGTAAAATCCACCTATAAAGGATGGAAGGTTTTAAGTACTGGCGTAAAATCGCGCGTTTGAAATTCGCACAGGTAGACATAAAATAATTTTGTCGTTCAAGGTATAAAGAGATACATAAATACAGAGTCACGTAAAATGGATATCACAAAAACAGACTTAGCAGTAAAAGTAATATTAATAAATAAAATAATAGTGTGGTTAAAATTATGACGGGATATATAAGTCAGAGTCACGTCAAATGTATATCACAAAAAACAGACTAAACAGTAAAAGTGATATTAATGAATAAAATAATTTTGTCGTTCAAAGTATGACAGAATACATACGCACAGAGTCACGTAAAATGGATATCACACAAAACAGACTTAACAGTAAAAGTAATATTAATAAATAAACTAATAGTGATATTGAGCACATATTTTGGACATGCTATAAAATTTCAGATTTATGGATTAAACTTGGTGATTGGATTTATAACCAAACACAAATATTAATTCCATTTAATATAGATATTATTTTATTTGGAAATTTAGGTAACAAAGGAAATAATATGATAAAAAAACTTAATAATACTCCTTACAAAATTCTATATTTATAGAACAAAACTCTGTGAAAATAAGGTAAATTTTACAGGACTTAAAAATTACCTCAAAGAATCTCTTGCACTAGAAAAGAATTTATTTTTTAAAAGAAACCCTTTCATATGGCCAATATCTGCTGGGACCCCTGGCTTCCAATATTAGAAGAATAATTTTTTATTATACAAAAAATAGGTACATTGTGAACCGGAAATTACCTTCACTTACATTTCTTTACCTTATCCACATCACCATCTATGTTATGATTTAATACTGTTACATGTTGGTTTATATGTATGCTTGATGTTTTGTCTATGTTTATAACTATTTATGTTCCCTTTAGTTATTGCCTGTACGAAAATAATTGAAAAAAAATCCTTGGCAAGCTGTATTATGAATGCTGTAAGTAAGATATATTTTTTTTTTTTTTTTTTGGTTTTTTTTTTGTTTTGCTTTTCCAAAATTCCAAATTTCTATGATTTTAATTTATTTATTTTTTTATTTTTATATATTCAAATATATGGATCATTCTATATTGATAATGTATTAGTTGGATATATTATAATTTATAAATGTATATATTACAGATAAAATAAACAAACAAGTACTAACCAAATTGATTATATACCACTAACAGTTAACGAGGCCGGAGATAAGGTACCGGTATTTGATGTATCCACTAACAAATTTCAAAACTATCAATAAAGTATGATTTACTAAAAAAAAAAAAAAAAAAAAAAAAGTAATAATTAATAAATAAACTAATAGTGTGGTTCAAATTATGACGGGATACATAAGTACAGAGTCATGTCAAATGTATATCACAAAAAAACAGACTTAACAGTAAAAGTAATATTAAAAAATGAAATAATTTTGTCGTTCAAGGTATGACGGATACATAAGCGCAGAGTCACGTCAAATGGATATGACCCAGCCCATGTATTATTTGCTTGCCACTTGAAATAATGCATGTGTGTTCTTGTGACAACAATCATTTAATATTGTGTGTTCTTGTGACAACAATCACTTAATATTGTGTGTTCTTGTGACAACAATCATTTAATATTGTGTTTTCTTTTGACAACAATCATTTAATATTGTGTGTTCTTGTGACAACAATCGTTTAATATTGTGTGTTCTTGTGACAATAATCGTTTAATATTGTGTGTTCTTGTGACAACAATTATATAATAATGTGTGTTCTTGTGACAACAATCATTTAATATTGCGTGTTCTCGTGAGAATTGCGCCCACAATGATACTACTGATTAATTGACAAATAATTTATTCCAAGCAATATTGACCTGTACTTACACTTTCAGTGATTCTTAAATTATTTTTTTTTCCTACACGTCTCCTTTGCAGGGATAGGTGTTCAGCCTTCAGAATGTTTCCTCCGCAAGTGTTGTTAATTACATGCATGATGTCAGCTATCCTACATCAGTATTCAGAAGGATATAGTGAGTATTTTTTTTTTCCAAAAAAACTGCTGGAATTTGAAAAAAAAGAATGATCTATATGCATTTTAACAAATGTAATGCAGAAATTAAATGTAAATGATAGACTTTTAATTTGAATGAAAAAAAAATTGTTTTACGAAACAATGTTTTTACATAAAACGAAACTGTTTTAATCTATTCAAAATGCTTAAACTTTGTTATGTCAGGGGAAATAACTTATTTTTGATGAAGGAAAGTACAGTGGAATTACCTATGTCGGTATGAAGCAGGAACACTAGTACGATTACCTAAACTTTTTTTTTTATACTTTCTGAAGACATATTATAAGAAGATCGGTGGCTCTTTCGAGGCACTCCGGATTCCCAAACCAATATAAATTGCCAGCCACGAAATAGCCAAGAGTGTTGAAAGTGGAGTTAATTAACAACAACAAAACAATCAATCATACAATTCCTTGTCATGAAATTTACTTAAAAACTTTCAAACGATAACTAAGACGCTCATTCCTTTAAACAGGATTTCAATGGTGTCGGAATATGCGGAACTCCTCGACATGTATAAACGACCCCTTCGTATAAATTAAAATGAAAATATACGGAATATAACAATATAATCAATTGCAAATCAAACATCTTACATTGATTTAAAAAACAGAGAAGCCAAAGATTCCAAAGGGACATTTGAACTCGAAAACGAACTGACAGTGCAATGTAAGAAATCTATGAACTTTTGTGAATTAATGTCATGGTACATTCGGAAATTCTCCGCTTGATTCATTATTCCTATCAATAATCAATAGGTATTGTGCTTCTAAGCACAATATTTTTATATTTGATTATGTTCCGGTTTTAATACATTTCGACACAAACATATCATAACGTATCAAAAGTCCACGTGCATTTATATAAACGAGAGACAGAAGACACCAAAGGGATAGTCAAACTAATAAGACGAGCTGCCCATGCCATGTCAGAAACGAAAAGTGATCAAAATATAAACAACAGTCTATAAAACACAACATTGAAAAACAAAGACTTAGCAACAAAAAACCCACCAAAAATAGAGATGATCTTTGTTTCTCCGTTAGAGTAAGCATAATCCTGCTCCAAACGTGGCACTCGTCGTGTTGCTCCTGTAAATACAAACCTGGTAATAATTCTTTTCGGTAGGTCACATTCGAGTAAAACGAAAAGGCATATGATGACGCCATTTAGAACATATCTGTCGTCATGTAAAACAAATATGAAACAGTCAGCCGACTCGTGAAGGCGTCCGTAAAATTCGAAGGGAAGACTTTATCTTCACAACATGAAACTCTTGGTTTAAAAGCTTAATTGAAAGCAACAACTCTCAATTAAAGAAATCATGATAGGAAATGGAAGCGCAGGCATATCGTATCAACTGAGAAAAATATGTTTCATATGCAGACGCTACTAGAATGATGATACTTAAAAATAGAAACTTCATAAAATGGAAGCTGAAATATCTCTTTTATCATAATTCAGGTCGTTGGCTTTCCATCCCATGCCTTGTATAGCTTGACCACTTAACAGTTACCCGTAGTTGTTTATATATCATTCCGTTCTATTGTCTATCCGTCTCGACGGTATCAGATCAGGAAATGCTTACATTCAGTGATTCATCGCAAAGAGATTATATTCTAATCGGGATAAAGTGAACTTTATATTGTAGATTTTGTAATCAATCAGCAAATATTTAAACATTCTAGGTTCATGCCAGGAGATATACCAGTCGAACAATCGGAATCCGAGTGGTGAATATACAGTTTATCATAGTAATAAATCAATCAGAGTTTACTGTTCTTTCGAAGAAAGCTGGGGATATACGTATATTTCAAAGGCGTCATATGGAACAGCAGTTATTATGTCAAAGTTGTACTCAACCAGAAAGTTTGTCAAAACACGTATCCGATGGAGTAGTGGTATACAGAAAGAGGTTACCGTAGAAAACTTGTTATCATATCAAAACTCTTCCACCCTTTATTTCGGATATAACAGTTTTACGAGTTACAAAGGGCCACGGAGTAGCAATGCGAACATTATGTCACCATACATTTTTCTTGGATTCTTACCGTTGAGTTTAGCCACAAACAACAATACACAAGGATACCGTACTGCTGGAGTAGACTACACGTTTAAAAATTGTGACAGAAATCCAAACAGTTATTTAACGTTCTATTACAACCCGAATAATGCATACCCTGGTAAATAATAGTACACATTTAAAATAAAGGAATTATGGGAACACATCAAATGAAAGAGACAACCAACATGGCAAAAAAAATTGTTTTTAAAGATAAACAGTATATGTTTAAAGAAAAACAAACTCACAAAATACTAACATTTCACCCTATATATAAATAAGAAGATGTGGTATGAGTACCAATGAGACAACTATCCATCCAAGTCACAATGTGTAAAAAGTAAATAATTATAGGTCAAAGTACGGCCTTCAACACGGAGCCGTGGCTAGTATAGTATGTTACTTGTAAGAAATCAATCTTTTATGCAGAAGATCTCGTAAAGTAATCGTATAAATTGTTTGAATTAAAATGTTTAGTTTTTCATAGTTGTTTTTTCAAATCTTATAAGCACAAAATGGCAGCCTTTTTAAATGATAAAAATATAGGATCAAAGATTATCAAAATTGAATACTTAAAACAATCCTTTGATAACAATTAAGTGTAAAATTAAAACTCTTTGCACATGTACCGCACGAATGCAATTAATTATAAAAGACAAAATTATTACTTCAAAATCGAAATCATCATAATCGTCGTAAGGGTTTTTCTTTAAAATTCCTGTTTTGTCGATTTGTACATGTACTTATGAATCTATAAATTGGGAGGTCTAATGTATAGCAATCTACGACTATGTTTGAAATGAACCTTCAAAAGTTATGTCGTTGCCATATATAATTCAAGAAAGACTGAAACGTCTTTTCTGGTAGTTTTTCATAGTTAATTTTTCAAATCTTATAAGCACAAAATGGCAGCCTTTTCAAATGATAAAAACATAGGATCAAAGATTATCAAAATTGAATACTTAGAACAAGCCGAATGCAATTAAGTATAAAAAGACAAAATTATTACTTCAAAATCGAAATCCTCAAATCGTCGTAAGGGTTTTTCTTTAAAATTCCTGTTTTGTCGATTTGTACATGTACGTTTGAATCTACAAATTGGGAGGTCTAATGTATATCAATCTACGACTGTGTTTGAAATGAACATTTAAAAGTTATTACGTTGTCATATATTATTCAAGAAAGATTGAATATATGTTTCATATTCAGGCGCTGCTAGAATGGTGATACTTAAAAATATGTTTTAAGTAATTTGAACACTAAAAAATAAATTATTTGATTTTTCATATGTCATAGGCAAAGTTGGTAGTTCCAACACTTTCATGATGGGATGGATAGATCGTTCATCCTCGTTAGCTTCCAGTAGACACATGAGTGCTGACTTTTATTTTGATTGGGAGATGCACATGGGAGGTTGTGGTGGCTTCATGACATCGCAATCTGTATCCAATATTGGGGCAGCATTGGGTTTACCTTTTGGTAAGATCTTTACAACATTTTTAAATTCTTTGCTCATTGCTTTGATCGATATTTATATATATATTTATCATTGATATGAGTTTTTTTTATATCCGTTTGTCATTTACTTAAAATGTATGAATGATATTTGCTTGGCAATTTTAACTTTTCCAAAACAAATTGATTAATTAACACATTTCGTACTGGCATATCTGGTATAGCTACATTAGCAAGCTTTATTTTAGTTTATTCAATAAGCTTTAATCATTCTATCTGATGTAAGAGTTGATAAATATAACAAAAACCTGTTTTTCATTTTTTTTTTTTTTTCGTGAAGCGATATCTCCTTGTGACGGGTCAACTGTCAAAATGGCGGGAAGTGTGTTTCATCCGAATCAACGGGCACGTGCAGCTGTGTCAATAGCTACCATGGGGACAGATGTCAAAATCGTAAGTAGATATAAATAGATATTTGTAATCAAATATTGTAAATGCTTTTAAAACATTGAAATAACGACACATTATATATACAAGTCATATATTTGGAAATGTTTACATCAGCAAACGATGGCTGTAAACTTTTGTATATTTAAAAAACAATTTAAAAAATGCCTTTAATGAATTAAAACAATATCTACGATTACAAAAGCATTCTATAAATATATCTTTTTTTTTGTTACGTATGATGCATTCTTTATAAGGTAGGATGCCGTGCATATGTACGCTGATTGCATTCCTTTGAAGCAATGAAAAGGCTTGTCATGACAAGCAAAGAAAAATAAAGCGGGTTTCGGGTGAACTCAAATATATACCTGAAAAATCAATTACTAGAATGTGCAGTTAAAGGTCAAGGTCAGACGGTATCTTCAATGTTACACAACTTATTGTCGTGAGGTAATACACGATAATACTCAAGTAATAAATATTTGAAACGTATATCAAAAGATTAAATATGAAATATAACGGATAAGGGAAAGTTTTACTTAGGAGATAGCAAAAACTATAGACAACAGAAATGACTGGCAAAATATAATCTTCAAATAGGTCAACGGAACCAAGATTGAACAACGATTATATTGCCATTCATTGGCAATTCTAATATGACGTTCTTCTTTCGCTTTGGAAACAAAGCCATGTTTTAATTCAACGTGTATTAAAAGCCCGCTTCTAAGTATAAAAGTCCTCAATTTTCATATTAGAATCGACATAATTCAATCACGCCATGCTCTATGCTCATTTTAACATGGGTAGGCATTATATTTGCGCTAACGCTCTGTATAAAGA
The DNA here is from genome assembly GCA_017311375.1 of Mytilus coruscus. Lineage (NCBI taxonomy): Eukaryota > Metazoa > Mollusca > Bivalvia > Mytilida > Mytilidae > Mytilus > Mytilus coruscus. Next base: position 22,718,772 of record CM029604.1, on the reverse strand, counting down.
AATTGACAAATATAATGCCTATCTATATCATAATGAGCATAGAGCAATGCATGAAAATATTAATTTTGGTTGTGCACCAATTCTAATTTTTGTATGATTAACTTTTGTTAGCTATGGTTAATTGTTTACCGCGTCGACACTCCTAAAATATAAATAAGAAGATGTGGTATGAGTACCAATGAGACAACTATCCATCCAAGTCACAATGTGTAAAAAGTAAATAATTATAGGTCAAAGTACGGCCTTCAACACGGAGCCGTGGCTAGTATAGTATGTTACTTGTAAGAAATCAATCTTTTATGCAGAAGATCTCGTAAAGTAATCGTATAAATTGTTTGAATTAAAATGTTTAGTTTTTCATAGTTGTTTTTTCAAATCTTATAAGCACAAAATGGCAGCCTTTTTAAATGATAAAAATATAGGATCAAAGATTATCAAAATTGAATACTTAAAACAATCCTTTGATAACAATTAAGTGTAAAATTAAAACTCTTTGCACATGTACCGCACGAATGCAATTAATTATAAAAAGACAAAATTATTACTTCAAAATCGAAATCATCATAATCGTCGTAAGGGTTTTTCTTTAAAATTCCTGTTTTGTCGATTTGTACATGTACTTATGAATCTATAAATTGGGAGGTCTAATGTATAGCAATCTACGACTATGTTTGAAATGAACCTTCAAAAGTTATGTCGTTGCCATATATAATTCAAGAAAGACTGAAACGTCTTTTCTGGTAGTTTTCATAGTTAATTTTTCAAATCTTATAAGCACAAAATGGCAGCCTTTTCAAATGATAAAACATAGGATCAAAGATTATCAAAATTGAATACTTAGAACAAGCCGAATGCAATTAAGTATAAAAAGACAAAATTATTACTTCAAAATCGAAATCCTCAAATCGTCGTAAGGGTTTTTCTTTAAAATTCCTGTTTTGTCGATTTGTACATGTACGTTTGAATCTACAAATTGGGAGGTCTAATGTATATCAATCTACGACTGTGTTTGAAATGAACATTTAAAAGTTATTACGTTGTCATATATTATTCAAGAAAGATTGAATATATGTTTCATATTCAGGCGCTGCTAGAATGGTGATACTTAAAAATATGTTTTAAGTAATTTGAACACTAAAAATAAATTATTTGATTTTTCATATGTCATAGGCAAAGTTGGTAGTTCCAACACTTTCATGATGGGATGGATAGATCGTTCATCCTCGTTAGCTTCCAGTAGACACATGAGTGCTGACTTTTATTTTGATTGGGAGATGCACATGGGAGGTTGTGGTGGCTTCATGACATCGCAATCTGTATCCAATATTGGGGCAGCATTGGGTTTACCTTTTGGTAAGATCTTTACAACATTTTTAAATTCTTTGCTCATTGCTTTGATCGATATTTATATATATATATATCATTGATATGAGTTTTTTTTTTTTTTTTATATCCGTTTGCCATTTACTTAAAAATGTATGAATGATATTTGCTTGGCAATTTTTAACTTTTCCAAAACAAATTGATTAATTAACACATTTCGTACTGGCATATCTGGTATAGCTACATTAGCAAGCTTTATTTTAGTTTATTCAATAAGCTTTAATCATTCTATCTGATGTAAGAGTTGATAAATATAACAAAAACCTGTTTTTCATTTTTTTTTTTTTTTTCGTGAAGCGATATCTCCTTGTGACGGGGTCAACTGTCAAAATGGCGGGAATTGTGTTTCATCCGAATCAACGGGCACGTGCAGCTGTGTCAATAGCTACCATGGGGACAGATGTCAAAATCGTAAGTAGATATAAATAGATATTTGTAATCAAATATTGTAAATGCTTTTAAAACATTGAAATAACGACACATTATATATACAAGTCATATATTTGGAAATGTTTACATCAGCAAACGATGGCTGTAAACTTTTGTATATTTAAAAAACAATTTTAAAAATGCCTTTAATGAATTAAAACAATATCTACGATTACAAAAGCATTCTATAAATATATCTTTTTTTTGTTACGTATGATGCATTCTTTATAAGGTAGGATGCCGTGCATATGTACGCTGATTGCATTCCTTTGAAGCAATGAAAAGGGCTTGTCATGACAAGCAAAGAAAAATAAAGCGGGTTTCGGGTGAACTCAAATATATACCTGAAAAATCAATTACTAGAATGTGCAGTTAAAGGTCAAGGTCAGACGGTATCTTCAATGTTACACAACTTATTGTCGTGAGGTAATACACGATAATACTCAAGTAATAAATATTTGAAACGTATATCAAGAGATTAAATATGAAATATAACGGATAAGGGAAAGTTTTACTTAGGAGATAGCAAAAACTATAGACAACAGAAATGACTGGCAAAATATAATCTTCAAATAGGTCAACGGAACCAAGATTGAACAACGATTATATTGCCATTCATTGGCAATTCTAATATGACGTTCTTCTTTCGCTTTGGAAACAAAGCCATGTTTTAATTCCAACGTGTATTAAAAGCCCGCTTCTAAGTATAAAAGTCCTCAATTTTCCTATTAGAATCGACATAATTCAATCACGCCATGCTCTATGCTCATTTTAACATGGGTAGGCATTATATTTGCGCTAACGCTCTGTATAAAGAAATTGACAAATATAATGCCTATCTATATCATAATGAGCATAGAGCAATGCATGAAAATATTAATTTTGGTTGTGCACCAATTCTAATTTTTTGTATGATTAACTTTTGTTAGCTATGGTTAATTGTTTACCGCGTCGACACTCCTAAATGTATATACTGTAGGGAACACAAAGGTTGCACAAAACGATGTGGGTCTCTTATTTATATGGAAAGATCCGGGGGAAATTTTCATAGTCCTCATAACGTGTAAATCGTCTTGATAAAGAATTAATTGATTTAAAATGTTATAGTGTATTATAGCCGAAACATGCAGTGTTGTTGACTATCATGGATAATATTTGGAAAAACAAAATGTGTTGGTTATATAGGATGTAAAGCATCAAGGTTATACAACTTATGTTTTAGGAGAAATATCTCAAAATTTGACATTTTATTCTCTTGGTTTCTTTAACTATTTGCACGGCTGGGCTACAGTTTATGACCAAAGTCAGTAAATGTTCGTCTAGATTCAATTTGATAAGAGAAAACATTAAAAAAAACCACTTACTGTTACTATTATGATAGTTTTGCTTTCGATAATCAATTTTATCTATATATCATGCGGGAATTTACACAAATGAACTGACGTTAAGGGAATATGATATAAACAGCAATAAAAATATGAATACAAGATTACATATATTTCATGTGTCCGACGCCCTTTTTTATTTATCTTCATCAGGAACGTTCAAAGCCGAATATTTGAAAGTCAGCGAAATATAAGAACGAAACAGATGAAGAGCTATATATACAAAAAAGACATAAAAACGATAGTCAATTCCTTTTAAGGACAGCTTTGCCTTAGGGAGTTGCAATTTTAGTTTCTTTATAATTTCTTAATTTGTAAACGGACAACTGTTTTTATGTGAGTTTCTCACGAGATAGTCTATCTACTGAAATAACGTTTCCTTATGAAATCGAAAGTTGAGTCATGACAAATAAAGCTTTATAGAACAAGGGAAGCATATCAAATTAAATTTAATAATGAATACCTAAGTGCATCGCATCAGAACTGACTATGAAATCATGGTAAATTCGTGCTTTAGATATGTTAAACATGCATACAGACTGAAGTCAAAACATGCACATTCAACACTATTTTGTCGTTTCATGTGCATTTCTCAAACTACTCTTGTACTCTGTATTCCTTGTCATATTGTGGTGCAGTGTTATTTAATTAACTCTTTCCACTAAATCAAACCAATTCCATGACCCATCATGCCCTCGGTCTAATCACTTTGATGACTGAATTACAAATAATGAACTGTGTATCGATAATGACTGAATTTCAAAATGAAGAAATGTGTATAGATTTTAACTGAAAACTTTCAAAATCAATGAACTGGGCAAACTTAATTAAACATGTTGACGATGAACTAAACAACTAAGGATTTGGAGGGGTGTACTTTTGACAGTCACAATCCTTATATAATGAAATGTGTATCGATTGACTGAAAAAGCTCATATTCTGTGAACTGGGCAAAGTTGATTGGTGACAATTGATTTTGAGAGATCTGGTTTAAACAGTCAGAGCTACTGGTATTTGAAATTCACTTTTCAACAACTTTTATATATTAAGAGTCATTCTTTGTAAGCATCAAAGAATTTCAAAGAAAATAAGAAATGCATACTCCAGGATTTGCTTTATTTTTATATCAGGGGGTTGTCATGATGCACTGACAACAAAAATAATATTCATTTCGAAAGTTGAAGTGTTGGTTGCCATGGAAACAGGTTACTTTGAATTTGCTTGAAAAACGTCATAAATGCACAATGAAAAGTTTGTTTTTTTTTCATGTTTCTACTACTATTATTGTAACTAAATCTAGATATATGTTGCTACTTTTTCTTTTGCTATTAAAATATAATATATTAATGTTTCAAAATAATAAAACAAGAGGCAGTAGATTAATTGATAACAGTTATAAGTGTCGTATCTTTAAAGACATTAGAAACAACTTTGATTTACAACTTTATTTTGATGAGGAATCTATCTGCTGTGTTCCGAGGAGTACTTTCTAATATAAAACTTTATTCTTAACCGATGGTTTTAACTCATAAATCGAGTAAAAACACAAAACAAGCAAACAAGCAAAATCTGAGGGAACCGAATGAAGTTAAAAAGGAGCAATACTTGGTGTGTCGACAGTGTAATCGTCTCCTGCTTTGCATTCATCAACCGCAATGTGAATGCACACTAAGTTAAAATATCACAATCGGGAATAGAACACATAATGTTAACTAATTTAAGAAAATACATGTTTACTGCATTTAAAATCAGAGACAACGTTATAACAGGAACTTTATCTGTCTGTCTGTTTACATAAAATTTTATATTGACACTGATGAACTGTAAAGTTCACGGTTATCATGAATTTGAATTTGTTCATGCTTGTTTGAATAAAAACCTATTACAAAATTTAAGATCCAGAAAACTCCACCGGGTATTTCAACAGTTGCCAAGAGCCCGATAAAAGAGTTGTACTTTTAAGTCTTGGTATTCTCTCCTCAGAGAAGTTACCTTGTGCTGCGATGTGTGCACAACTAAACACGTGTGTAGTTTTTAAATACCACAACCAGGATAAAAGGTAATGTTTTCCTCATCATTTACACGTTTTAAAGATAATTTGTCTTCACTTAAGATTACTCTAAAGCTCTCAGTTTTCTAATTATATCTGTTTTTATATAAATACTGTGAATCATGTTGTTTGAAATCAACACAAATTTGACACAATTTACATTTGGTGAAAAAAGGATTACGAATGTGTGAAATAAAATTATGAACAGGACATTTTTCCTAATGTCCTAACGTCAATAAGATATCGATATAAAACAAAAGAGAGACAGACATTCTGAAGACTTTCGTATTTACATATACATAATTTTTGGGGCCCTTTATAGCTTACTGTTCGGTGTGAGCCAAGGCTCCATGTTGAAGACCGTACTTTGACCTATAATGGTTTACTTTTATAAATTTTGACTTGGATGGAGAGTTGTCTCATTGGCACTTATACCACATCTTCTTATATCTAATAATTATATACTGTGCAAAAAAGAAGCATACAGTGCGGTTAAAAATGCATTCAACTCTGTTTATAACAACAGTTGTTTGGTATATTAAGAACAAATTGGAAAAAAAAACACAAATGTTATACAGAATACCGAACTAATGTTTGAAATAACAGTCACCTAGGAAAAATTTGGTCAATTTCTTGTGATGTTAAAGTCGGTATCTATTGTGACCACCATGTGCGGCTAAAACTGGTCTGCGTGTCTTTGGCATGGATCGAGTCAAATTTTGTAACAAAGCTATGGTATCCTTTGTTGTTTACGTTGTAAGGTTTGTCCAATAATTGAGGTCTTGTTGACGTCCCAAAGATGTTCTGTAAGGTTGAAATCCGGCGATTTTGAGAGCCATGTAAATACGCCAAGCGCTATGTGGTCGGGCAGTATAATGTTGAAACATACATCTTTCCCTGTAACATTGGGTATATGTTGCTGCAAACATATTAGGAATGTATGAATGTTTTTATAACATTGAGTCGTCCGATTTCTTTAGACATGCGATAGCTTTCTTCTGCAGTTGTTTGATATTAATGTCCAAATATTGACGCTTCCACCGCCAAATTTTTCAATTTCCTTACATTTTTGCAGGTAAAGGCGAAACACTCATTGAATTACCAAATTTGACACCAGTTTCTCAAAAGTCCACACATTTAATGTATAACGTCTGTGTACTTGGGTCTTAACTTACCGTAGAGCGGATTATTTTCGCGGGGTATTTATTTTCGCTTATTTTGGTGGGTCAGGAGAAATCGCAAAAATAAATTCCGCGAAAATTTATGCAAACGTTCGATACTTTCTAAGTTAAAGCGTTTTGTAAACTATCTATTTTTTCCTGTTCGACGGATTAATCACGGTTGTCGTTAATTTAAACAACATAAATGCCAAAGGCCATTGTGCACTGGCTATCAGGTGTTAATTAGTTTATTGGTTACATAATAAAATAAATAATAATATAAGAGTGTAAGGTACGCTGTCAGGTATTTTATCCTTATTAATTAGTGTCAAATTATATTAGAGTTGCAAGTCACTCATGATAATTTTATAATCTAATTAGTACATTACTGTAACTGATCAACCGTAACATTTACAAGAAGTTTGTACACCTGTGAAAAATAACTATGTACCGGTATTCTATTGATTATCTGTATCAAAATATAATCAATAAAAAAATTCATGCAGGAAAAACAATCATTTAACTATAACAATAGACCCTTGTTTGTCAAGTTTTACAACTTTTTAACTGGAACCTTATAGTATCCGCCAAAGTATTTAATTTGGATTAAAGAATCCGCCAAAATAAAAACCGCCAAAATTTTTCGTATACTTTGTAGCCCCTAAATCGCGACATTTTACACCCGCGAAAATAACCCGCTATACGGTATCCAATATAAAGTCGTTCACGTTGGCGGAAACTGTCACGGACTGTCTGGGTAGAAATTATCCGTAAACCCGAGATACCAGCAGCAGTGATGCGTTACTTCATACTTCTAGGGCAATCTTCAGCTGATATAGTTTGGTTTAATCTCTGCAAAGGCTTGAAATTGTTAAAGTTTAAACTGCAAAAAGGTTATCTCTTTTCTCATGCAAAATAACCAAATCAGTCCATATCAGTTGTTATTTCGGTCTATAAAACGAAAATTCCGCGAAATGGTATTATCGCCTTTCACAACTAAACAAGGTAACGCATATGTATGCTTCCGGCATCAAATGTAAACATCGGGTGTTTTCATGCTTCTTGTACAACTTATGATAAAGTTAAATAAAAATAACAATAAAATGTGAGTTAATAATATAATTTACTAATATTATAATATGGAGTAAAGGAACAGCAAGAACAGTTTCGAGTGTATAGGGCTTTAACGGTTGACAACATTTCGAAAATTAGCCATAGGTTGGGCATTTGTATTAGTATTCATTATCGCTTAGACTAAGATAATCGAACATACATGCCCAATCCATGGTTAAATGGAATCAAATCTACAGTTGCTTTGAAATGTTTCTTAAACAAAAATACAATTACAGTTTTAAAATTTCTAAATAGCGTTCTCTTTATTATATCAACAGATGTGAGCTCCTGAGCTTTGGGACGGACCTGCTAATAGATTATCCAAAACCTACTGAAGCCGGATGGAAATACTACATCGAAAGTTACGCTGGAAAAAAGACATGTGTCGGATGTTTCTTTTGTCGTTAGCATGTATGTCACTACTGAAGACAGAAGTATTATGTTTTATTAAAAGCATCAGTACTCATGTTAATTGTAAAAAAAACAATTTATATCGAACAGTAAGGCATGTTTAGAACTGTTGATTACGTTTTATTTGAATGACAAATGATATAAACAGACACTGTATCGGTACAAATAAATTTGTCTTTTTGCATGTTTTGAAGTCCAAAATATCTTATCCTTTTCAAATTGCAAATTTCATTTTTTTTTTTTTACCAACAAAATGTAACTCTTGGACATAGATTTGTAAACGATATTCCTCATGGTCATAGCCTGTTATCTATTGTTTGCATGAAGAGATATTTCTCGTATCACACTGCACGGAGTTTATATGATTGGCTTATCCAGCATCATGAGACGATATTACGGCATTTTCATTGGCTATTCGTTAGTTCGTTGATGACTTTCTGAACTTAAGACGATGCCGTTTCTTCCATGGCAACGGACATATGGGATTTCGTCAATAATATACAAAACACTTAAACTTTTCACCTGAAAATATTCTTTTTTGTCAAAATTGATTACATTTTGAAGTGTAGAAAGAGTTTCTAAATGTCTGATGTTAATGTTTGACGCCGAAACAGGAAATATGGTATGCGCAAATGACTAGATCAACGATTCGTGGAATTCAACACAATGAGAAAGTTGACCATAAGAGTAAAAGGTTTAACAGCTTGTGATAATTGGATATCGCTTGATATCAGCTCTCGCTATTTAATTTGAATACATGTAATAATAATAAACGAGCCTTATACTCGAGTTGATAACAAGCGATATCTTATTCTCACTCTTTATCAAACTTATAATTCTCTTATGGTTGTGGTCCGTTATTTGTCTTCTTCCTGAAGATAAATTTCTCGAATCACAATGAACGAAGTTTGATATGAATAAGCAATACAAAAAATGCGTTCATTTGATTGGCATAACTTGCGCTGTGTTGCGATATTGCGATATTTCCAATAGCTATTTGTTAGGTCAGTGATCACCCTCAAAGGTCACGTTTCTCCCTTTGCAACAGAAATTTGTGATTTCTTTGGTAATAAACAAAACACTCACATGTTTTGCCTGAGAATGATTTTTTTGTCAAAGTTGATTTCATTTTGAAGCGTGTAAAAATCTTGAAAACGTCTGATGTTAACAATAGTCTGGGTTCAGTAAACACTATTCCCGATACCGTTGGCTGAATAGCTAAATCGAAAATTTAATTTTTACCATAAGTAGTTGCCACTGTCAAATATATATAAAAGGGATATTGTTCAACAATATCTGTGTGCATTTTTTCTTTAGATTTTGATTCGATATCTCCAATGTATTCTGAATTATCGAACAGATGTCATGTTATTCTCACCTGTTGAGTCGTTGAGTTATTATAGCATTTCATGTGTAGATATAAGAAGATGTGGTATGAGTGCCAATGAGACAACTCTCCATCCAAATAACAATTTATAAAAGTAAACCATTATAGGTCAATGTACGGCCTTCAACACGGAGCCTTGGCTCACACCGAACAACAAGCTATAAAGGGCCCCAAAATTACTAGTGTAAAACCATTCAAACGGTAAAACCAACGGTCTAGTATATATAAACTAGAGGCTCTAAAGAGCCTGTGTCGCTCACCTGGTCTATGTGCATATTAAACAAAGGACACAGATGGATTCATGACAAAATTGTGTTTTGGTGATGGTGATCTTACTTTACTGAACATTCTTGATGCTTCCAATTATCTCTATCTATAATGAACTTGGCCCAGTAGTTACAGTGGAAAATATTTTGTAAAATTTACAAAATTTACAAAATTTATGAAAATTGTAAAAAATGACTATAAAGGGCAATAACTCCTTCAGGGGTCAATTGACAATTTTGGTCATGTTGACTTATTTGTAGATCTTACTTTGCTGTACATTATTGCTGTTTACAGTTTATCTCTATCTATAATAATATTCAAGATAATAACCAAAAGCTGCAAAATTTTCTTAAAATTACTAATTCAGGGCAGCAACCCAACAACGTGTTGCCTGATTGTCTGAAAATTTAAGGGCAGATAGATCTTGACCTAATGAACAATTTTATCTTCGTCAGATTTGCTCTAAATGCTTTGGTTTCAGAGATATGAGCCAAAAACTGCATTTTACCCTATGTACTATTTTTAACCATGTCGGCCATCTTGGTTCGCGGGTGGGGTCATCGGACACATTTTTTAAACTAGATACCCTAATGATGATTGTGGACAAGTTTGGTTAATTTTGTCGTAGTAGTTTCAGAGGAGAAGATTTTTGTAAAGATTACAAAATTTACAAAAATGGTTAAAATTGACTATAAAGGGCAATAACTCCTTAAGGGGTTAACTGACTATTTTGGTCAAGTTGACTTATTTGTAGATCTTACTTTGCTGAACATTATTGCTGTTTACAGTTTATCTCTATCTATAATAATATTCAAGATAATAACCAAAAGCTTCAAAATTTTCTTAAAATTACCAATTTAGTGGCAGCAACCCAACAACAGGTTCTCCGATTCATCTGAAAATTTCAGGGCATATAGATCTTGACCTGATTAACAATTTTACTCGAGTCAGATTTGCTCTAAATGCTTTGGTTTCAGAGTTATAAGCCAAAATATACATTTTACCCTATGTTCTATTTTTAGCCATGGCGGCCATCTTGGTTGGTTTGGCAGGTCACCGGACACAATTTTTAAACTAGATACCCTAATGATGATTGTGGCCAAGTTTGGTTAAATTGGCCCAGTAGTTTCAGAGGAGAAGATTTTTGTAAAGATTACAAAATTTACAAAAATGGTTAAAATTGACTATAAAGGGCAATAACTCCTTAAGGGTCAACTGACCATTTGGTCAAGTTGACTTATTTGTAGATCTTACTTTGCTGAACATTATTGTTGTTTACAGTTTATCTCTATCTATAATAATATTCAAGATAATAACCAAAAGCTTCAAAATTTTCTTAAAATTACCAATTTAGTGGCAGCAACCCAACAACAGGTTCTCCGATTCATCTGAAAATTTCAGGGCAGATAGATCTTGACCTAATAAACAATTTTACCCCATGTCAGATTTGCTCTAAATGCTTTGGTTTCAGAGTTATAAGCCAAAATATACATTTTACCCCTATGTTCTATTTTTAGCCATGGCGGCCATCTTGGTTGGTTTGGCAGGTCACCGGACACAATTTTAAACTAGATACCCTAATGATGATTGTGGCCAAGTTTGGTTAAATTTGGCCCAGTAGTTTCAGAGGAGAAGATTTTTGTAAAAGTTAACGACGACGGACGACGACGGACGACGGACGCCAAGTGATGAGAAAAGCTCACTTGGCCCTTCGGGCCAGGTGAGCTAAAAACGAGAAACGAGAAACACGTATAAATTACATAAACAAACGACAACTACTGTACATCAGATTCCTGACTTAGGACAGGTGCAAACATAGTATTGATTATAAAAAGATAGTGTTATACCGTTTCATAAATTTCAGAATTGTTCTTTTTCATGTTTAAATTTGTTGTTTGAGCTAGTTTACTTATTGTTAAAGGTTATGCTTCTACTTTCGTAAAAGTTTTCAAAAAGTTTCTCTTGCTTATAATATAAAGCGATAATAAAATGTTCCGTTTTTTTTTCTGCTTTGAAACTCTGGTCGAATATACTATAGTTCGGTAACATCCTTGGATGTATAACACAAGATTTGAAGTATTGTGAACGATATCAACTGTAGGTCGGGACGATTTCATTTCAGTAGGTTAACAACTTTTAGCTAACTTTAAAAGTAGTAAACTTGGTAACCTTAAATGTCATTTTAACAACTGCGAGCATTCGTTAAAAGGATATAAGTTGTCTTTATTTCAATTGATTTTTTATATTTGTAATCTAATATTGTATAGCATGTGTTTTTCTCGTGCGTCCATTAAGCAGTTTAAGTTTAAAAAATGTTTTTGGTGAATTCTGATTCTCCTAATATATATTATCAAAACAAAAAAATGTTTAAGATACAAGGTTTTTAATTTGGATCGTCAGTCCACAGAAAGAGCAGCAAATTTAGACTACAACTGGAAAAGACTGTATTTTGGATGGATGAAGAAATTTTGACGCAGCGACAGACAAGGTTCGGATCAATCAAAGAGTTGTTGAAAATGATTTGTTTGCATGAAGATGAAGTAGTTCTTACTTTCAATTCATCATGGATGACGTAGTGTATAACATGTGTTCGTTTTAAGTATACTTATGAAAGAAAAAATGGTTTCACTATTCTCCCGTCAGAATCAAAACTTTATTCATTTTGTTTTCCTGCTACCGACATTGAAAAGAAATGCAGAATTGTTTTCGGGGTAAATAGCACTCTTTCACAAAGGTTTGTGTGTGCAATGCGTCAAATAGAGAACAATCGATCGTGTCTTATGATACAAAAACATATTAAATAAAAATTATGTAACTTTTAACAAACTAATATGTGTAAAGTATTCTCTCGTGAATAATGTAAAATATCATTAAAGATATCATCGTGGTCATCACTCGCATCATATCACAGACAATGAAAAACGAAATTAGATATCGCATTTTCAATAGATCATGAAAAGATTGCGTTGTAATATCAAATAAAAGTTATTGATATATGTGTTGACGTTTTTGTATGATTATGTACTAAAATAGCCTACTGCTGTGTTGGCTTAGCGCTACATTCCGAGCGGAGAATTCAGAAGAATACGTGGGACCAACTAAATTAGGTACCTATACTTCAAGTAGTAAATGAAATTAACATATAAAAATGTAACCATTTCGAAAGACATGTATTTTTAGAATTCGTTTCTTGAAGATCTGAATAATAAGGTGTGCAATGATAAGCTGAAAACCAGTACCCATCTTTAACGAGTAGTTCAGACTATTTGCGTGCAGTCAATTCAGCTTTTTATGATCTAATGAGAGAAAAAAAAATGATCTTTTTATTTTTCTGTATTGAAAGTGTGTGCGAATATATTAATGTGTAAGCAATATCCTATTATGTTTTATATCAGATTTGAAGTACAGTCAATGATATTAGGGTATAGAGCGGAATGATTTTATTTCAGAAGGTAAACAAATTTTAGCTAACTTTAAAAGTTTTAAACTTGGAAACGTTAAATGATTTCTAATAACTGCGAGCATTCGTTGCAATGGTATAATTAATCTTCATTTCAATTTATTTTTGTATTTGTTATCTGTTATCGTATAACGCGTTTTTTTGTTTTCGCTTGTTTTCATTACGCAGTTGAAATTTTTAAAAATAATACAGCTTTTTGGTTTTTTTTTTTTTTTCGTCTATTTTGGTGGATTGTAGTATCTTAATATTTGTTATGAAGAAGAAAAAAAAACATTTAAGATACAAGATTTTTGATTTGGTACGTCAGATGCACGGAAAGGGCGGCAAATCTAAACCAAAAACTTAAGAAGATGGTATATTGGATGGGCGACGAAAATTTTACTAAGCTGCATTAATAAAAAAAAATCATTGATATATGCGTTGACGTATTTGTATGATTAGGTACTAAACTAGCCAATTGCTGTGTTGGCTTAGAGCTACTTTTGGAGCGGAGCATTTAGAAGAATATGATGGACCTGTTGAATTAAGGGCCTACATCAAGTAGTGGATGAAATTATAATATAAAATACAACCATTTCCAAAAACCGTTTCCTTTTATTTTAGTATTTATATGATCTTTATGTTCCATCTCGTAGAGACATAACTTGTGAATGTTACTAGTATAAATACACATGGATAGCGGCTAATTTCAGTTCTGAGGAATACCCAAAGTGAAAGGAGGGGTAGTACAGAATTTTAGTTTAAAGTCTTAGAAGCTCGGGCCGTATAAATGTTGAAAATATTCCGCAGAGTACTATATTTTGATCTTTGAAAAACAATAGTAGTGCATACGAGCTTTCCATTCTAGAATGTAATTTTTTACGAAACTTCATAGTAAAAGAGATACAGTTTTAGCCGTAAAGGAGTTCCTATGGAAAATTACATTGTCTATATTTACAGAAGTGCAATCTGTATTAGGTGAAAAAAGGGAACATGAAGAATATCACCAAATCTGGTTTATCTTCAGAATCTCAATGAGATTAACTCAAATATAAAGTTTTATAAATATTGCATGAAAATTGAGAAAGTCCTGGACCTCACGTTTACTATGATGATTCAGCATATACTCACAGTTTACAATATGCATAGTTCACCTAAAGCCCGGTATGCAAAGTAAATTCATAATATATGCATATAACTATGTAGTTTAAATTGCTAAGCAGTGCTTATATTTACTCTTCGCAGTCATTTTTTTACCTACTGGTTCCCGGATATGATCTTTATGTTTCATCTCGTAGAGACATAGCTTGGGATTGTTACCAGTATAAATACACAATTTCATAACAACATAAAGTTTATTGTTGCAACTTTCATTGTTGCAAATGCACTTCGGTTTTGGAAATATGGAGCCTCAGAGTAGTGAGAAAGACAAGATGATTTATAATAATCGAACATTAGAACTGCTTTTCATGAATACTGTAATGCAGATCGAAAATTATAGATAACGATCTTCATTTTGGTAGCTTGTGAAGAAGTTTCACCCTTGTCTAACACTAGAAAAGGTCCTGCAAATTTGCGAAAGATGGATGTAAACAATAGGGGAAATACTATAAAGTAAGTAGTTTACATTGTCTGCTAATGAATTGATTACAAGTGCTCAATAGAGCGATTCGTTACCCCCAAAAAAATCATTTGCAAACGTAAAATTATCGGATAGGATTACATAGCAAAATCCATGAAAAAAAACAGAGAGACATTGATTGTCGAAATGCGCAACTGGTACAGAAAAATTGGAACCGTTTATGTTATTAATTATAATTGGTTGTTTAAAACTAGACACATATCAAGCTGTATAGAATATTTTGATATAGGTTAAAGTTTCACATTAAACAATAAATTTTAAACAATTTACTATTTGATTGAAACTTTTTTCACTTTGCATTATTAATAAAGGTATACCAGTATGTGTTTTACTAGCACAGTACATTTTTCATGGACAGGATTAAAAAGTCTACCGTGAAGATTAATTCAAATCGTGCTATGCTAAAACAGTTCAGATTTACAAATAGTTCTTATACAATAAAAGTTGTATGTTTACTCTAAATGACAAAATGTTATTTGGTACAAATATTTCTTCTTCATACAATGAATGTACTTTTAACATAAAAAATAGCCAACTTTAGCATGAAGCAACAGAGAAATTATGTGGTAAACCAGTCATTAAAGGCCATTATACAAAATTCATCAAATTGCTGAAAAAAAATATAAACTTGCATCATGGGAAGTGAACGTTTGTGCTATTTCTACATTTGAATGCATATGCTGTCTGGCATACATGTACAATTGATCTGCATAATGTAGGGTCCTTATGTCAATAATTTAGCAAAAACAAACAGTATGGAACACAACATACATGTATCATTTTATTTTTAAAGATTAATCTTTAAAGTATACCAAACAATAAAAATACTGGTATCTCAATCCTCCCAATTGAATAAATAAGATACCAGTTTTTTTTAAAGTTAAAAATGAAATGACGACTGAAATATCTGACAATTGAACTTAAACAACTCGATGAGTATACCTAAATATCTGACAATTGAACATAAATATCTCAACGAGTTAACCGAAATATCTGCCATGTCCTCTTGAATGTAAGAAGTATTGATTTTTTTTACCTGTTTACTTTATATTGTCCCCAAGAAAATAAAGAACAATGATGTTATTACTACGAGTCACCCTAATACCTTCAACAATTAGCAAATGTCCATACTGTAAAGTCAGTTAAAAAAGCATGCCCATGACACAATGTGAAGCATTTCAAAAAATTAAACAAATGGCCTGTAATCTCATTGGAAAAGCTTCACTCTATGGAATGTTAAGAAAATCCATGCCAGGCACTCTGAGATATTACTGATGCACTATTTCTATGGCAACGGTTTGTAAAACTTAAAATTTTGGAACTTCATATCTATAAATGATAAATTTCTTCCTAAATATAAGACTGGTAGAGAAATAGGAGTAATTGTCCTTATATATTTATAAAACAAGCTAACAAATGATTTTTTTTCTGGAGCGCTCATTACTTAAATGGCCTGTAACGGGTAACCCCCAACTATTTTCTATATATTTTCAATGTACATATTGTAGTGATCAACTGTGCAAAGTTTAAAATTCTAATATTTTTATTTACCCCCACCCCCTTACAATTTTGGATGTATGATAACTATTTTTCAATCTTTGCAATTTTCCACCCAGATGCAACCATAATTGTAAATATTTCAAGTTTTATAATATATAATAAGGGACATGGCAACATGATCAGATATACATGTATGTCAAATATATTTATCTCTCTAGGAAATTACAAATTCATGATAGCTATACTTTAAGGCAAACATATATGAAAGAGAATGATTTTTAGATATTCAAAAATATATGAAAATGGTAGATTATTGGATGCCGCGGCTGGTTATCCGTTTTAAAAGGATTAAAGTACCCCTCCCCAACACAAACAGAGGTGGTAGGTAATTAACCGTGTGGCAGTTAGAGCCATCACAGCCTAACTAAATTCCCATGGATTCATTTATATGTTGATATCAAACTTCTCTATTCATATAAATTTCTTTTTTTCTGAATTGTTACTTTTAGGTCTATGCCAGTCATAAAAAGTAATTTATTTTTCTAATATTGCCGGTGACCTCAACATTTTATTCAATTTTATAAAATAGAGACATTAATCTTTTAAGTATGAAAAAAAGCAACTCTTGTCATTTAGCCTATTATCACCCGTTTTCAGATGTCGAAAGATGCCCGGTGACCCAAGAATTTTATTGTATTTTTTTAATAAGCATGCAACAAGGTTTAAGTCTACAAAGTATTAAGGAAATCCTGTCATTTTCTTTTTCTATACCCCTGAACTACCTTAATCACTAAAACTTTTGGTTTAGACTAATATTCGAAAAAAAACTATCAATCTTAGCGATATCTAATTGTCTGCATCTGACGTACCAAATTAAAAATCTGGTATCTTAAATGAGATTTTTTCTTTCTTAAAAAAACATATTTTGTATAACAATATGACCCTAAAAGCCTATCGTACTTATCAAAGCAAAACCGTTTAAAACAAAACTGACGGAAATCTTTTTAATAAGATCTCAATATTTGCCCACCCTAACTCTATGTCATTATATTCTAGAAAGATAAGAAAAATCTCTTCTAATTCAAAAGATTTTTAAACATTTTAAATCTTCACTCAGTCTGTCAGATAAACCAAAGATAAGGTATTTCGTTTGATTTTTATAAACACAAATATAAGAATATCTATACTATATGTCAAGATCTAAATTGATCTGACTTCAGATACATCGATAATCACATTGATAAACAAAACTGCAAACCAAACTACAATAATATTTCTACACGAAAAAAAACATTGGTGTAACAAAAGACGCCAACTGCTTATTTTTTCTTGATTAAGGCATTTTGTAAAATAATTGAATTTTGCGAAAATGCCTAAATTTGACAGTGATGATTTTATAAAATGCATTAAAATACCTAGTCAGTGTATACAACGCTTGAAATTTCTATTAAAGCAATTTAAACAAATTGCCGATTTAGTTTCAGGGTAAATTGCTTAAAAATTAATTACATAAATTGATGATAAATTCTTTGCTTGGAAAGGTTTATTGTGTTCTTTGTTGAGTCCATGAGTGATTTCATGCATCTCTTTATCAAATATTTAGTATTTAATTTATGATATAGGAGTGCATAGGGAAATTTGCAAAACATGATTAAAACAAAAACAAATAAATTGTGTCTGCGCTTCAATAACATGGCTAGAAAAATTATGTTCAAAAGCAATACAGGTTATAGAATATCCAATGTAATAAATATTCAATGCAACAGTGACATAATGCTAATAATGTTAGATATATACACACTAAATTGAATTTCCGCATCATTTAAATGCCAAAAAAGTGATATATTTGAAGCATAATGATATTACATTACTAGTATTATTATATTTCGTTTGTTCCCATATGTATTGAAGCATAATTACATTACTAGTATCATTATATTTCGTTTTTTCCCATATCTATCTGCAAACTTTCCAGTTTTATTCCGAGTATACCATAATGATTACTGATGATTATATTGATTATGAAAATATGTGCAAATCATATTGGGGTTCTTAAATGCAAGATTCATCTGTATTAACAGATTATAAATAATTATGATTTTACCTTATTGTGAATAGATATAAGAAGATGTGGTATGAGTGCCAATGAGACAACTCTCCATCCAAGTCAAAATTTATAAATGTAAACCACTATAGGTCAAAGTACGGTCTTCAACACGGAGCCTAGGCTCACACCGAACAGTAAGCTATAAAGGGCCCCAAAAATTACTAGTGTAAAACCATTCAAACGGGAAAACCAACGGTCTAATCTATATAAAAACGAGAAACGAGAAACACTTATGAACCACATCAACAAACGACAACTACTGAACATCAGATTCCTGACTTAGGACAGGTGCAAACAAATGCAGCGGGTTTAAACGTTTTAATGGTACCAAACCTTCACCCTTTTTCTGAAACAATAGTGTAACATCACAACATAGAAAAACACACTATAAAATATCAACTGAAATAGCTTAACTCAATCAAAGGACATATTAACACCATTGAACATACACTGAACAAATAAATTTAACCTATGATACAATGCAAATGCCTGTTATTGTTCGTATTTCATGATAGGATTTCTCATGTATTTTTGTAAATGTTTTCAGTATTGCACTAGCAAATAGCAAAACAAGGTAGTCTTTTTGGTATTATAAATGCATTTTAACTAGGTCTAAACAGTTGAATATTTTTTTTTAAAGCATCCGTTGATAAAATTGTGGAATGTGATTTCCCTGCCAATATTTAATTTTATTTCATCTTCAGACTTGTCATTCAATATCAACAGAAATATCCTTCCTTTCCCATTATTATAATATATCGCGAAATACTAGCGTTACACTTCCCTTATTGTGACATAACTCTCTTGAATCACCACTTTCGGACATTGTACGGGCGCCTTGGATATTATTTTGTAAGCTTAGAAAAACGTAATATTTTTTCCGTTTTGATCATTAATGTTTTCGTTTCGTTAAAATGCCCCCACAAGGCTCGCGTTAAAAATAAAAGCTGTTTTGGTGACTATTATGTCGGAAACTATATATTTGCTGATCAAAACGTTTTAACTTTACTTTCCGCCATATAGATGATGTTCCCGCACTAAATAATTAAAAATGTGGTGACTATATTGAACACATCTATCTCATCGAACTTGAGATAAAGGATACAACAGATACAGTTAAGTCTGCCTCATATCTTGACTTACATCTACACACTGACAATGAGGGTCTTTTAAAAACAAACATTACGACAAACGAGATGATTTCAGCCTTCTTATTGTGAACTTTCAATTTCTGTGCTGCAACACTCCAGCAGCGCCTGCATACGGAGTATATATCTCTTAGTTGATACGATATTCCAGGGCTTGTATTTCCTGTCATGATTTCCTTGATAGAGGGTTCCTGTTCACAAGGAAGCTATTAAACCAAGAGTTTCCATTGATGAAATTGAAATCAACCCTTCGTATATTTTACGGACGCCATCATGAGCATGTTGACCGTTATAGAATACTCGTTTCACAGATGATAGCAGATATGTTCCAAATGTCGTAACTACAATCCCGTCCCCTTTTAGTCGAATGTGGCCTACTGAATAAGACTTATTACCGGGTTTGTAATAACACGAGTAAACGACTGGTGCCACATGTGGAGCAGGATCTGCTTACCATTCCAGAGCACCTTATATCACCCCAAGTTTTTGATGGGGTTCGTGCTGCTCAGTCTTTAGTTTTCTATGTTGTGTTTTGTGTACTATTGTTTGTCTGTTTTTTTTTTCTTTTTCCTTTTTTCTTTTTAGACATGGCGTTGTGAGTTTATTTTCGACTTATGAGTTTGAATGTCCCTTTGGTATCGTTCACCTCTCGTTTTTACGACAAAATTATTTCATTTTTTGATGTTACTTTTACTCTTGAGTCTGTTTTTTGTGATATACATTTGGCGTGACTCTGTACTCATATATCCCTTCATAGTTTGAACCACACTATTGTTTTATTTATTAATATTGCTTTTACAGTTAAGTCTGTTTTTGTGATATCTATTTTACGTGACTCTGTGCATATGTATTCTGTCATACTTTGAACGACAAAATTATTTTATTTATTTATATCACTTTTACTGTTGGGTCTGTTTTTTGTGATATACATTTGGCGTGGCTCTGTGCTTGTGTATCCCGTCATAATTTGAACCACACTATTATTTTATTTATTGATATTGCTTTTACTGCTGAGTCTGTTTTTGTGATGTCCATTTTACGTGACTCTGTATTTATGTATCTCTTTATACTTTGAACGACAAAATTATTTTATGTCTACCTGTGCGAATTTCAAACGCGCGATTTTACGCCAGTACTTAAAACCTTCCATCCTTTATAGGTGGATTTTACATAGATATATAAAATCGTATGATATAAGCATAATGAGGATGTTAAATTTGATGTATGCTTCTTCCTAAAATTTGTTTGTTTTTATAGTGATTAAGATGATAACACAATGTTGACTGCTGTAACCCTATTTTTGACATTTTTACGAATTGTGTCTGTTTCTTTTGTTCACGCATCGTTTGTCAATATAATGGAATTTGATGCAACTGTCATACAAGTGAGAGGTTTGGCTAGCCATAAAACCAGGTTCAATCCACCATTTCTACATAAGAAAATGCCTGTACCAAGTCAGGAATATGACAGTTGTTATCCATTCGTTTGATGTGTTTGAACTTCTGATTTTGCCATTTGATTGAGGACTTTCCTTTTTGAATTTTCCTCGGAGTTCAGTATTTTTGTGATTTTACTTTTTTCTTATTCATCAATTGGGACAAACTTTGTGATTGTTTCTTATAGTTCTTTAGGCTATCACTTTTATATTAAATTTTACCTCTTTGATCCAAACAGCCCGAAGAATAGTACCCACCACATAAAAATGTACCCTATATTAGAAATGATCAAAACCATCAAGTGGTCACAATCCAAAAGTTGACAATTGTCCCTACCATATGTCAATAATTGAACATGTTGAATTATTCACAACAAATAAATTTAACCTATGATACAATGCAAATGCCTGTTATTGTTCGTATTTCATGATAGGATTTCTCATGTATTTTTGTAAATGTTTTCAGTATTGCACTAGCAAATAGCAAAACAAGGTAGTCTTTTGGTATTATAAATGCATTTTAACTAGGTCTAAACAGTTGAATATTTTTTTAAAGCATCCGTTGATAAAATTGTGGAATGTGATTTCCTGCCAATATTTAATTTTATTTCATCTTCAGACTTGTCATTCAATATCAACAGAAATATCCTTCCTTTCCCATTATTATAATATATCGCGAAATACTAGCGTTACACTTCCCTTATTGTGACATAACTCTCTTGAATCACCACTTTCGGACATTGTACGGGCGCCTTGGATATTATTTTGTACGCTTAGAAAAACGTAATATTTTTCCGTTTTGATCATTAATGTTTTTGTTTCGTTAAAATGCCCCACAAGGCTCGCGTTAAAAATAAAAGCTGTTTTGGTGACTATTATGTCGGAAACTATATATTTGCTGATCAAAACGTTTTAACTTTACTTTCCGCCATATAGATGATGTTCCCGCACTAAATAATTAAAATGTGGTGACTATATTGAACACATCTATCTCATCGAACTTGAGATAAAGGATACAACAGATACAGTTAAGTCTGCCTCATATCTTGACTTACATCTACACACTGACAATGAGGGTCTTTTAAAAACAAACATTACGACAAACGAGATGATTTCAGCCTTCTTATTGTGAACTTTCAATTTCTGTGCTGCAACACTCCAGCAGCGCCTGCATACGGAGTATATATCTCTTAGTTGATACGATATTCCAGGGCTTGTATTTCCTGTCATGATTTCCTTGATAGAGGGTTCCTGTTCACAAGGAAGCTATTAAACCAAGAGTTTCCAGTGATGAAATTGAAATCAACCCTTCGTATATTTTACGGACGCCATCATGAGTATGTTGACCGTTATAGAATACTCGTTTCACAGATGATAGCAGATATGTTCCAAATGTCGTAACTACAATCCCGTCCCCTTTTAGTCGAATGTGGCCTACTGAATAAGACTTATTACCGGGTTTGTAATAACACGAGCCAACGACGGGTGCCACATGTGGAGCAGGATCTGCTTACCATTCCAGAGCACCTTATATCACCCCAAGTTTTTGATGGGGTTCGTGCTGCTCAGTCTTTAGTTTTCTATGTTGTGTTTTGTGTACTATTGTTTGTCTGTTTTTTCTTTTCCTTTTTCTTTTAGACATGGCGTTGTGAGTTTATTTTCGACTTATGAGTTTGAATGTCCCTTTGGTATCGTTCACCTCTCGTTTTTACGACAAAATTATTTCATTTTTTGATGTTACTTTTACTGTTGAGTCTGTTTTTTGTGATATACATTTGGCGTGACTCTGTACTCATATATCCCTTCATAGTTTGAACCACACTATTGTTTTATTTATTAATATTGCTTTTACAGTTAAGTCTGTTTTGTGATATCTATTTTACGTGACTCTGTGCATATGTATTCTGTCATACTTTGAACGACAAAATTATTTTATTTATTTATATCACTTTTACTGTTGGGTCTGTTTTTTGTGATATACATTTGGCGTGGCTCTCTGCTTGTGTATCCCGTCTTAATTTGAACCACACTATTATTTTATTTATTGATATTGCTTTTACTGCTGAGTCTGTTTTTGTGATGTCCATTTTACGTGACTCTGTATTTATGTATCTCTTTATACTTTGAACGACAAAATTATTTTATGTCTACCTGTGCGAATTTCAAACGCGCGATTTTACGCCAGTACTTAAAACCTTCCATCCTTTATAGGTGGATTTTACATAGATATATAAAATCGTATGATATAAGCATAATGAGGATGTTAAATTTGATGTATGCTTCTTCCTAAAATTTGTTTGTTTTATAGTGATTAAGATGATAACACAATGTTGACTGCTGTAACCCTATTTTGACATTTTACCAATTGTGTCTGTTTCTTTTGTTCACGGATCGTTTGTCAATATAATGGAATTTGATGCAACTGTCATACAAGTGAGAGGTTTGGCTAGCCATAAAACCAGGTTCAATCCACCATTTTCTACATAAGAAAATGCCTGTACCAAGTCAGGAATATGACAGTTGTTATCCATTCGTTTGATGTGTTTGAACTTTGATTTTGCCATTTGATTGAGGACTTTCCTTTTGAATTTTCCTCGGAGTTCAGTATTTTGTGATTTTACTTTTTCTTATTCATCAATTGGGACAAACTTTGTGATTGTTTCTTATAGTTCTTTAGGCTATCACTTTTATATTAAATTTTACCTCTTTGATCCAAACAGCCCGAAGAATAGTACCCACCACATAAAATGTACCCTATATTAGAAATGATCAAAACCATCAAGTGGTCACAATCCAAAAGTTGACAATTGTCCCTACCATATGTCAATAATTGAACATGTTGAATTATTCACAGTTAAGAAAAGAAGGGAATGACAGAAAACTATATGACGATGGATGGTTGTTTAACACTCAATGCAAATAAAATACAAGTAATTATTCGCTCACCTAGGTCTATGTGCATCTTCAACAATTGGTCAAAACACAAAAAAACTCCAATAAGGAGTCGACTGACAATTTAGTCACTAAGCATATAAGGAGATCATGTCTTGCTGATTATTGTTGCTATTAAAAATATCTACCTGCCTATCACAGGTTTCAACATTATAGGAAAAAACACAAAACATTTAAGAGCAAAATCTCAAATTAGAAGTGTTCTGACGATTTCGACCATAGACTTACTTAATCTTGGCTTGTTGATCAGTATTGCCTTAAAGGATTTTATCTATCTGTTATAGTTTTAAATATAAATGGCAAAATGAAAAAGTGGTAAAAAACATGGAAAACTTAAAATCCTGAAAAGAGTCGAAGGCACATTTGGAGTTAAAGTGATACAGAAGGTAAGCTTTTTAGACAACTCGGTCACCGAGTCCCTTGTTACATTTAAAGTTGAGAGTATTTCACTTCTTCCGATCGTGCTACTATTTAGGTATACAAAATTAATTTGTTGAAAAACATGGTCATTTCAGATCTAAGTTATTGATTGATTGATTAATTGATTGATTGGTCGATTGATTGATTGATTGATTGATTTTGTATTATTGATATTTTGTTGTTTCAAAAACAGAGAGAACAAAAAATAACACAATATTGTATGTTGCTGTATTGAATAAACCAACCACGACACAGGTATGACAGGTGTAGTAATTAAGTTTTCAGAAAAATTAATCAGCACGGAACAAGGTATTAAATGAAACTGAAATAACATCAAGTTTAGAAAACCTGAATTATTTCTTACCGCTTAATTTCATGATGTTAGTTAGATAATTTTGAATTTGATGTTACTAACATGTTTTCTTCTTAGTTGATTTTTTCTATTCAACCATATTTATTGTGCTGTGCATATGTATTCTGTCATACTTTGAACGACAAAATTATTTTATTTATTTATATCACTTTTACTGTTGGGTCTGTTTTTGTGATATACATTTGGCGTGGCTCTGTGCTTGTGTATCCCGTCATAATTTGAACCACACTATTATTTTATTTATTGATATTGCTTTTACTGCTGAGTCTGTTTTTGTGATGTCCATTTTACGTGACTCTGTATTTATGTATCTCTTTATACTTTGAACGACAAAATTATTTTATGTCTACCTGTGCGAATTTCAAACGCGCGATTTTACGCCAGTACTTAAAACCTTCCATCCTTTATAGGTGGATTTTACATAGATATATAAAATCGTATGATATAAGCATAATGAGGATGTTAAATTTGATGTATGCTTCTTCCTAAAATTTGTTTGTTTTATAGTGATTAAGATGATAACACAATGTTGACTGCTGTAACCCTATTTTGACATTTTACCAATTGTGTCTGTTTCTTTTGTTCACGGATCGTTTGTCAATATAATGGAATTTGATGCAACTGTCATACAAGTGAGAGGTTTGGCTAGCCTTAAAACCAGGTTCAATCCACCATTTTCTACATAAGAAAATGCCTGTCCCAAGTCAGGAATGACAGTTGTTATCCATTCGTTTGATGTGTTTGAACTTCTGATTTTGCCATTTGATTGAGGACTTTCCTTTTTGAATTTTCCTCGGAGTTCAGTATTTTTGTGATTTTACTTTTTTCTTATTCATCAATTGGGACAAACTTTGTGATTGTTTCTTATAGTTCTTTAGGCTATCACTTTTATATTAAATTTTACCTCTTTGATCCAAACAGCCCGAAGAATAGTACCCACCACATAAAAATGTACCCTATATTAGAAATGATCAAAACCATCAAGTGGTCACAATCCAAAAGTTGACAATTGTCCCTACCATATGTCAATAATTGAACATGTTGAATTATTCACAGTTAAGAAAAGAAGGGAATGACAGAAAACTATATGACGATGGATGGTTGTTTAACACTCAATGCAAATAAAATACAAGTAATTATTCGCTCACCTAGGTCTATGTGCATCTTCAACAATTGGTCAAAACACAAAAAAACTCCAATAAGGAGTCGACTGACAATTTTAGTCACTAAGCATATAAGGAGATCATGTCTTGCTGATTATTGTTGCTATTAAAAATATCTACCTGCCTATCACAGGTTTCAACATTATAGGAAAAAACACAAAACATTTAAGAGCAAAATCTCAAATTAGAAGTGTTCTGACGATTTCGACCATAGACTTACTTAATCTTGGCTTGTTGATCAGTATTGCCTTAAAGGATTTTATCTATCTGTTATAGTTTTAAATATAAATGGCAAAATGAAAAAGTGGTAAAAAACATGGAAAACTTAAAATCCTGAAAAGAGTCGAAGGCACATTTGGAGTTAAAGTGATACAGAAGGTAAGCTTTTTAGACAACTCGGTCACCGAGTCCCTTGTTACATTTAAAGTTGAGAGTATTTCACTTCTTCCGATCGTGCTACTATTTAGGTATACAAAATTAATTTGTTGAAAAACATGGTCATTTCAGATCTAAGTTATTGATTGATTGATTAATTGATTGATTGGTCGATTGATTGATTGATTGATTGATTTTGTATTATTGATATTTTGTTGTTTCAAAAACAGAGAGAACAAAAAATAACACAATATTGTATGTTGCTGTATTGAATAAACCAACCACGACACAGGTATGACAGGTGTAGTAATTAAGTTTTCAGAAAAATTAATCAGCACGGAACAAGGTATTAAATAAAACTGGAAATCAACATCAAGTTTAGAAAACCTGCATTATTTCTTACCGCTTAATTTCATGATGTTAGTTAGATAATTTTTGAATTTGATGTTACTAACATGTTTTTCTTCTTAGTTGATTTTTTTCTATTCAACCATATTTATTGTGCTTGAAAGACATATTGTGCATTATAATTTACCTTAAGAAATAAATTGCAAACATTTGATAGTATGACTAAACCTTTTCATGTTATGTAAACATGAGAACTAAGCTTACCCCATGCATGCATGGACGAAGGCAACTAACTAAGTCTGTTGTGTAACTCCATGCAAGCATGGACTAAGTTAATGTTAGTTACCTTCGTCCATGCATGCATGGACTAAGTCTGTTGTGTTAGTCCATGCAAGCATGGACTAAGTTAACGTTAGTTGCCTTCGTCCATGCATGCATGGACTAAGTATGTTGTGTTAGTCCATGCAATCATGGACTAATTTAACGTTAGTTGCCTTCGTCCATGCATGCATGGAATAAGCTTAGTTCCGAGTTTTCAGGTTTACATAACATGAAAAGATTTAGCCATACTATCAAGTGTGTGCAATTTATTTCTTAAGGTGAGTTATAATGCACAATATGTCTTTAAATCATAATAAATTGGTTGAATATGAAAAAATCTATTTTTAAGAAAAAAATGATAGTTACATCAAATTAAAAAATAATCTAACTAACATCATGAAATTAAGCGATAAGAAAAAATGGAGGTTTTCTAAACTTGATGCTGATTTCCAGTTTTATTTAATACCTTGTTACGGACAAATTACCTTAATGCTCTATGTTCTTTTTCATGAGTAAATAATCAATGTTGTTGCTTCAATCAAAGAATCAATTACAGGAAAAAGTGTTTTTGTATTTAACTAACGATGCAAGTTTTACACAGATACACACTGAATACATGAATACTTGCCAAAATAGTTTCAAGCAAGCATGATTTAAGTAAATGATATTCTTTTTAACTTACACATAATCGAAAAGTAGTGCGAGGTGTGGCGCCAATGCAACAGTTTAGAACCATGAAATTATTGAAAAATGTTTCGGTTTCGGTTTGTAAACATAAACATGCATTCTCCATGTATTCAATGTTTACCTTTTTTTTTTTTTTTTTTTTTTTTGTCATCATAATATGGATTGTGAAAAATGCAAAGTCTTGTAATAAGTTTTGAAAAAAAAACGATCATTAAGGCCATTTCTCGGGATTTCCGACTCTACTGTTGTCTGTTATACCATTGTGGTTGATAAATCATGAGATAATTTTGACAGTTATATTTCATACCCTCATCATGCTTATCGTTTTCCAAAAGTCAAAATATGTATACATCTGAAATACTGCTTTAATTACAGTGCTTACAAAAACGTATTTATTAGATAGAAGGTAACCAACAAAAGTGGTGTCATATTTTCGTGTTTAACCTAATTATTTCTATGTTGTAAATTTTAAGATAAATCATTCCATAATACAGGTAAGCACACATATGTTTATCCTTGACCTAAAACAGAGTCATAATCAAAATATTACATATATCTCCGTCTTATTGAGAGCCTTTTGATTGTAAACAGGTATAAACCTATACCTCATGTAGATTCAATGTGCAACGGTTTTAGTTATATAAAAGGCATATTTACTGAATTTGATCTCATTTTCTGTAACAGCTATTCGGCACACCTGGTAAGTTTTTTTTTTTTTTTTTTTTTTTTTTTTTTTTTTTTTTTTTTTTTTTTTTTTTTTTTTTTTGCCGTAGTATAGATTGAAGAAAGTTTAACCCTGAAAGTAAAATATTTTATATGACATAATTAAATCAATGACACATGCATACACAAAATGTTTGAAATAAAAAAAACTTTCTAGACTCTAACGGTATTATAGTTTTTACAATGAGTGAAGGAATGCGTAAATAATCATTTGTCGACAATGTATCATAAGCAAAAAAATAAATGTCAACAAAACCATAAAAGCTGAAGAATAATAATAATGATTGTAAAAGTTCAAATTACATTTTTTAGAATATTTAAAGGTCTTTCCCCACTCTGTGTTTGTATGGCGGGTGATGCAAGCATAGTAAGGCATCACTTACACTGTCGACGCATCCAGTCTGGTTTCTTGTACAATTCCCCTTTTTGTTTATTACTTTCATTTTTCTACTTAAATGATTTATGAGATTTGAACATCTGTTAACAGCTATTGCCTTAATTTTCAAACTTTGAACTTCATACTGGTTGATGATTCAGGTCTGGATTGGACTTTAGGTAAAAACATATCAACATAAGTGTACCGTATAGAACGCCAGATGCAAGTTTCGTCTACATTAGACTCGTCAGTACAATAGTAATCAAAATCTTCAAAGACCATATCAAGTTTGAAGTTGAAAGGGATCTCAAACTAACAAATCAAAACCAGTATGCCAAATACGTTTCGAAAATCCTTGGTTTTTCGAAATTTTAACTTTTTGTAAACATCAAAATGATCGCATCAATGTTTGCCATGGTAACACAGAAGTGTCGACTATTGAGCTGTGGCATCGACCCAGTAGTTTTTTTAAAACAATGAAAGGGAACAGGCTAATAGTTACAATATGAGTACTCCATGCGTTTCGACTGCATTCGTACGTGACGCAGACCAAATGAATTTCAGAGGATTTAATTCAAAACTACCTGTCATTTCAAAGGAGAAGGGGCATCTGTGTCTTAAATAATGAGAGACAAAATTTCGCGGTCTTATATATTTAAAAAAAAGTGGTATGATCGCTTTTCCCTATCGTGACTTTGTGATTGAGTAAACACTTGCTTTGTGCATTCCGAATGTAAAAAAAAATTGTCATTCGAATTCCTTATCAAATCTCAGTAAAACTAGATGTAAAAATACGCATTTATCTAAAAAAAAAAAAAAAAAAAAAATCTTAAAGCCGATTATAGATCTGTTCAATATAAACAATATTAACCTTTGCGGTCTTTACTTTTTCTATTCGTGTTTGTTTATTTTTTGATTATTTTTGTTTATTTTGTCTGTCTTATATTGCCTTATAATCTATATATTTAGTCTTAATGTTCACCGTTAATGAAGATAATTAGATAGATTAGATCGATTTTTCAGTTACTGAAATAGATAAACTTGATTTGAACTTTAAATATTTGTAAGGAGAAAATATCCATCTGACTATTTAATTAGCTGATACCGAATACTAATTATCATGAGCAAACTTTAATTTGTATTACAATAGAAATTATCATAAGATGTGCAAGTCTGGGCAGAGTGGTTTTATTTGATTGTTTTCCATACATGACCAATGTTAGTATTAGTCAATGCTACGTTTTTGTATTTTCCACATACTATACTCTACTGGTTAACCTTTTGGATCTAGTGCATTAGGCCAGAAGTAATATAGAAATAAGAATTCAACTCCCACAGGAAAGTTGACGTACATTGATTTAGCTACTCTGATTGGTGGACATGTTAGGTCGTTTGTATTTGTCTTTGTAAATTATTAACGTTTACTGTTTGGTCCATTTTTTGTAATATCCTTTAGGCTCGGTACTTGTACATCCCGCCATTTTTTTTTTTTTTTTTTTTGTGTGTTGGTGTGCTGTGGTCATTTTTTGTATTCTTATGTTTCATTTTTGCGTATGTGCTTTTTCTATATGCCATTTTGTTTTTCTCTGTTGACATATTTGTTTGATTTTATAGTGATTGAGATTATAACACAATGTCGATTGCTATACCCTATTTTTTACATGTTTACCTATTATAACTGTTTGTTTTGTTCACACATTGTTGTCAATATAATGGAATTGTTTGCGACTCTCATACAAGTGAGATTTAGCTAGCTTTAAAACCAGGTTTAATCCAACATTTTCTACATACGCAAATGCATGTACCAAGTCAGGAATATGACAGTTGATTTCTATTCATTTGATGTGTTTGAGCTTTTGATTTTGCCATTTGTTAAGGGACTTTCCGATTTGAATTTTCCCTGGAGTTCGGTATTTTTGTTGTTTTACTTTTTGATCATATAGCTTTTCACTTTTTCTGGCAAGAATACATCTTGTATGGTTTTTGGTTTTAGTTTCTTGTGTATATTTCGGAGTTTAGTATGACGTCCATTATCACTGAACTAGTATACATTTTTGTTTAGGGGCCTGCTGAAGCACGCCTCCGGATGCGGGAGTTTCTCGCTGCATTGAAGACCCATTGGTAGCCTTCGGCTGTTGTCTGCTCTTTGGTCGGGTTGTTGTCTCTTCGACACATTCCCCATTTCCATTCTCAATTTTATTTTGTGGCTTTCAAATGTCGGGTTTGAGCGTTCCTGCTAAGATAAACCAAATTCTAATGCAATTCGATTGTAATGATAATTTTCATTGGACGTTGACCAATATTTTGAAGGGGTAAATTCCACGTTCTACCAGTCCGTAACTAAGAAAGCCACCATTTTGAATTCCGATTGTTTTAAACCAAAATGCCACTTCCGTCGCAACAAATTGATAGCGTTTTTTTTTCATTTTCTTATTTTGTTCAAAAAATATTTTTCATTTACCCTAAGGTGTCTACTACGATTTATTTCTATTTCAATATGACATAAGATGTATAGTCTTTGTCTACAGAAACTTTAACATGACTTCTACAATTTTGTGTGGTACGTGTCATTATGCGGATATTATCAAAGATGCAACGCAGTGGTGTATAATTTGTGAAGAAGGACTTTGTGAGGACTGTGAAAAAATTCATAGATCAACCAAAATTACGAGAACCCACAAAATCATTTCCCTTATCGATTATCAGCAAATAAAGGAAGTGATGGTAAGCTAAGTATGCGAGCAACATGGAAAAAGTTACTGCAACGCTCTATGTATCGCCTGCGTCGATCAGCATAAATCCTGTTCTCAAGTCACGCCACTGATTGAAGCTGCTGTAAATATAAAACAGTCGACTACCCTTACTGACTTAGAAGATACGATAAATGGGGCACTACATAATACAAAAACAAATATCAAAGATATCAAGTCATCTGCTGAAGCATTAAATATACAAGAGGAAAATATTAAGAAATACATAAAGGAAATGCGAGAAAAATTGAATAAACATTTAGATGATATGGAGCAGAAATTGACAAAAGATCTTTCAACAAAATCTGAATATTGTAAAACTGTATACGCAAATACAATAAAGCAACTAATCTCAGCAGACAACAAGTTAGCAAAGTTAAAAAAGGAAACCGAAAGCTTGAAACAAATTGCGTAAGATGAGCAAATATTTCCAGGAATGCGTGGAAAAGGCAAAATTGTTGAAAAAGAAATTAGTTCCATAAAGACCATATTTAACGCTGCAAAATCATATGAAACGAATCTTGAACTTGATGCTAACATTTTATCATTTTTAGACAACATTAGTCATCTAGGCAGCATATTAATTGATGAAGAAAATGCCAATTTGCAGTTTGATGAACCAAAATTAAATCAAGCTCAAATGCAAGTTTCTGTGCCACTCGTACATGAACTCCATTTGAAAAAAAAACCAGTTTAAACTGGAAAAAAATAACTTGAAGATGGTCGTGACCGGTTGTATTATGTTACCAAACGGAGATATGGTTATTGCCGATCATTGGGAGAAACACATATTATTAATACCTTTTGAATCTGGTAACCATTACAAATACATTCAAATTCGTGGATATCCTTATGATTTAACAATGATAGATCCTGATCATATTGCTATTACATATGGAAGTTCTGGTACTTATAAGCTTAGTTCAGGTGTGGTTGAAAAGGAGATTCCAACTAAACAATTTGCCAAAAAATATTTCGTAACATTAGGGTGTATCGGAATATCTTACTGGGACGATAAACTTTATGTGATGGTTGAAATGGTCGGAATAGTCGTGCTTGACACATCAGGCAAAGCCTTAGAAACTCTGCCAATAGATACTGAAAACGGTCGGAAAATCGTCGTCTTTAAAGACAGGATATACTATACTAACAGAAAAAAGAACACTATTTATTGTCTTAATACGGTAGGACAAGAAATGTGGGTCTATCAAGATAAATCTATTGTTGAACCTTGTGGTTTAGCTGTAGGTAGCAACTTTGACTTGTTTGTATCAGGTAGCAAATCTAACAATGTTATACTTATAAGATGCGACGGAAAAGATAGCACTGTATTATTGCGGAAAGGAGATAATCTAGTTAAACCTAAAGCAATATATTTCAATAGAGAAAGGAGAGAATGATTAGTATGCAATGAAAACAACCAACATGCTGCAGTTTACGAAGTAATATAGAGTATCTGAAACATTAAATTTCTTAAATTTTATTCTTTTAGCATTGTTTCCTTTATCGTAAATACACAGATGTTCTTCCAAATGATTGTCATTTATTCGTGGTAAATGCAGCTTTTCATTTGCTTTCTGTCGTCAACAATTGGATGTCGTCAAGGTTTACCAAATTAAAGAAGGTCGACACAATATTGAAGAAAAGAGGACCTAAAGAAAAATATGTTTTACGCTATGTCAACAACTGTGTTTTTGTCGAGCCTGCGGCTTTTGTCACAAAAACGAGACATAGCGATCCTACATTCTGCCGTCTTCGTCGTCGTCGTCTTCGGCGGCGGCGGCGTCCACAAACATTCACTCTGTGGTTAAAGTTTTTGAAATGTTAATAACTTCCTTAACACCCAGTCTACCATAAAACCATGCAAAACAGTCCACAAAGGGAGGGGTCATCAGATTTAATTGAAACTTTGTGTGCTTAAACAACATTATGAAAGAAGTTCATAAAACAAATATTTCAACTGGTTCCTATGCCTTTCAGTTAGGAGATGCTGTATTGTACCGGGAACCAGTTTCATTTTACTACCAAATTGTGATGCAACAGATGCATGTCATGATACATTCACAAATATCTATGATATATAAACACATTTATTAGACAGAAGAAGAAGCAATAATTTCTCGTTATAATGTTCTCAACTGATGTTGAGTTCAATATATTCAATATTTGACAGTAGTACTTCAATGAAGTCTGAATCATGTCTTAAATCTGCTTCATCAATTGTTTCCCTTATTAAAATTGTTCACCAATTCATTTGTTTTCTTTAAAGTAAAGTTTCCGAATAAGCTTCTGATATAATTTGATGATAACCATTCTTTTGGTGGAAACATTTTATATGGAGTTGTTTTTAGGGCGATCGCAAATGCCTTCATAAAGAGGTCTTTTTCAAGTTTTTTTTTTTTCTCCTTGCTCAAAAAAGCATACAATATAAAAATAAAAAGATGTGGTATTACAATAACGTCTCTTACAATTTTGGGGAAATTTTACAACTTTCTTGGACATTTTCAAAACCCAGCCTTTATTTATCAAATCTTCATGGTTTGCTTAGTTTATTTGGGAAATATAATAAGCTGACGTTTACATGTACAATGTATGTCGAAATTTTCTGTTCGAAACTTTCAAAATATATTTCTGTAAATTTAAAAATTATTGCAATATGAATAACACAACAGATTTTCAATGTTACCCGTCTACTAAATTTTTGTTTAAGGCTCATTTTCAAACTTGACCGGTTTTCTGTAGAAAGCTACTGCATAAATTTTATCCAAATTAGATAATGATTAATTATGCTAGAAAGTTTACAATCCGGACCGATGCTCGGACGGACAGACAAACGAACAGCATTTATATATTCCCGGCCGCAATGTGATGCTGAGGAGAACAACAAGAACAGATATGGGGTATATGTCAAGGAGACAATATTTCATCTCATAAGTTAACTAACCAAACATGTACACGGAGGGGTCGCCACACGATCTGTTAAAAAACAGGAAAACCCACACCATGCAGTTAGCATGACATGACATAAGTTACATTTCATTTTTTGTACAATATTCAATATAATTTAAATTTGCTTTAATTAATCTCACATTTTTGACGGTCACCATGAATATGCAATTATAATATTACGCACATTACGTTCTGAATTCACAGTGTTTCAAATTTTTCTGCATAAAGTCAGAATTCTTCCAAATTTTCTTTGAATTTAATTACAACTAGGTAGAACCGTTTTAGTGAATTAAAACTAATGTCTCCCATGTAGAAGTCATTCTGGTAAAAAACAAGATTGTCATTGCAAGTAAGAATGTATGGTTAATGCGTGGAAATATGTACTAGTACTGTTTTCCATGTATATATTTACCAATTTATGAAACGAGGGGGTAAGGCATGAGGGACAAAATATATGTTACACTTAATTGGTCTTGTCATGATATATTTATTAGAGTACATGGTTTAGGGGTGGGTATCTGAACAGATATATAAGGGGCACGAACCACAGCAAATACATATATGGTGTACTCAAAGGTGTTGTCTTGCTGATTGAGAATATATATATATGATTTAGAGGTAGGGATATGAACATTTTTCAAGCTATTTTACCATCAATGGTATGTAGGGGGCAGGGCATGTCCCTTATGATGAACTAGAAAGGCAATTAAGATTAAATATGAGTTCTGAACCTATTTTAGATAAATCTAAATAACAACATTATTTAATGAGGGACGGGACATGACCCCAAGGACAAACCCTTAGCTGCACTGAAAAGCTCTTGCACGTTCTGTGGCCTATAAATTGTTATTACCACTTCATTTTAACTGATGTGGATAGTTGTGTCATAAGCAATTAGTCCACATCTCTTCATTTTCATATTAACATGGCAAGAAAGAATTTGTTTGGTTTTAGGGTGACATATAAAATTAAATATTTGACCTTGACTTTTTATTTGGCCTTGAAGGTCAAAGATCAAGGTCATCATCCATGGTACGCGACACATGATATTGAGGTGCTGCACTTGTGTGTCAAGTATTAAAAAACTTTTGTCAAGGGAGAGAAAAAGGTATGCTCCAGATAAGAAAATGTAAAAAAATCAAGTATTTTAACCTTGAGGTCAAAGTCAAGGTCATTTGACGGTTTTAATTTTATGAGATACACTGTCTTATTGTAATACACCTACATGCCAAATATCATAACCCAGTGTCAAGAAGTAAAAAAGTTTTCATGATTAAATACACGTATTATTGTGAAAAATATGTGAAAATTACTCATTTTATTCCGTTGCCATGGTAACGGTGTAGGAGACCCCAGCTCAAAAATCATAAAACTTGTAGCACACCTGTAAACCTTTATAGAAATATTTAAAACATTAAAAAATGCATTGTACTTTACAGGATTTCCTGTCTTTTTTGTTGATCTTTTTAGACAGTATCCAAAAAATGACCAAAATGCCCTTTTTAGACCGGTCAGCCCCAAAATATAGCTTTACTCAAGCAAAAACATTTTGTCAAGTTTCGAAGGACGAATGATTTTTGTTATAAAAATCAATTCAAATATCAGCTAAACGTAACCATATCTAGCATATTCAGAGTAACAAAATTGTGACATTTTTTGTGGAAATTTTGGGAAATTAAGCCTTTTCCAAAAAATGGCGCTGCAAAATCTAAAAATAGCCTTAAAGCAAATTTTAAAGTTAGAATTTTTTTTCTCTTGACTATCACAACATATGTGCAAAATTTCATTACATTTGGTTGACATGTTATGTGGACCCGCTTATAAGCCTTTTGCATGGTTCTATCAAAGACTGGGTGTTAAACTATTCTGGATTTCTACCAAACTTGGACATACAGAAGCTTGTTTATGATCAAAAGATAGTATCTAGAAGGAAATTTTGTAAAAATTTATTACCTGTTTTTCCGTATAATACTTATAAATGGACTTAGTTTTTCTCCCAGTTAACATTACATACAGTCTGCAGTTAAAGTTTTTAAAACATCTATTAGATTCATAAACCATCCTGGATTTTTACAAACTCCCAGTTAACATTACATACAGTCTGCAGTTAAAGTTTTTAAAACATCTATTAGATTCATAAACCATCCTGGATTTTTACCAAACTCGGACAGAAGCTTCTTACAACCAAAAGAGAGTATCTAGAGGAAAATATAAAAATTATCTTCTTTATCATTTGTTCATTCAATAAATTTATGTTTCAACTCTTTTATAAATCTATAGCTTTATTTGCTTGCATACTGTATTCATTTCTTCGAAGCATAACTTTTTTCATACATTTCAAACGTTTTATTTCTGTAACTGTATTATGTGCATTCCCCTATCACACTGAAAACATAGACAACAGCAAAAGTAGGCGAGACACTGGGTTCCGTAGAACCCTTACGATTTTTTTTAGAATAGTCTACACAGTAATTCGAAAAGAGATTTGTTTAATGCCATTGCAACATATATAACGACCATGTACATGTATTTAAATGTATTTGTTTTATCTATAAGAGAATAACTACTATTGTGCATGTTATAAGAAAGACCAGTAAGTGGAATTGCGAATTTTAATGCAATAACATTGTACAGGTATATTTTCATTATTGAAATAATTGACACTTGTAACATGAATGGTAATTTTTCCTTTGATCTTCGAGTGAGTTAACTTCGGTTATTTTTAGAGAGTGCGTTAACTGAATGATTTTTTAGTTATTGCACTCTCCAGTCCCGCCGTGTGTCGCTTGTCATAGGAAAAGCAAAAAATGGGAGGAGCTTAGACCAGTGCTCTAACTTCCATCTCAAAAGTTGTTATTTCACTGTCTAGCTCCGCCTCCTTGGCCTAGTAAACTATGAAATCAATGACCATAAAATGTCCTAATAAATGTAAACAAAATGCATACACAACAATATATCAAAAACAAATCGAGAAAAAGTGGGGGAGGGGCTTACCCATACACTAGCCAAACTTGTAAACCTAACCCTAAATTAAAAATGGTTCCCTATACATTGTACTTGAAACAAATGAATGCTCGAGGAGAGCTACAAAAAGGAATAACGTGGTCTATAAACGAAGAGGCGATATTGATAAATTGGTGGATACTTGTTTTTATCGTGCCAATATAAATATTCCAAAAAGATTGTCACTGGAATTTTAGTCGTTTAATT
This sequence comes from Mytilus coruscus, assembly GCA_017311375.1. Classification (NCBI taxonomy): domain Eukaryota; kingdom Metazoa; phylum Mollusca; class Bivalvia; order Mytilida; family Mytilidae; genus Mytilus; species Mytilus coruscus. The sequence continues at coordinate 22,681,269 of CM029604.1, read as the reverse complement.
TCCTCCACTTAATGAAAGAATAAAACGGAATGTAATAGAAATGACTATATATTTTCCTACTGTTATTTTGGTTGGATACCTGTTTTTATCGTGTCGAAATTAATGAAAAAATATATGTCACTGGATGTTTAGTTATTTTCTTCATTCTATAAAGGCCTATCTCCGTGAATTGATCATGCTTCAAATTTTTGTCCCTGGATCTTACACGCAATCAATTAACCGATCTGGGAATGGAAGAATAGTATTAATTACCTTCATAGTTGGTATTATAAAAAGTTTCCTTCTTATCACAACGATAAAACTCCTTTGAAACTACACGTCATTTTCGAGTTGAAGGGCAGATAAACATCGTATAAAATTTTGCATCCCCCCTTTTCAAGAGTTTTTGGGGAGAAAACATATTCTATAACACGTAAATGGCTATCGAGCCTGAATCCCACGGCAACAATTCATTTAAATCATTAATGTACCTGTATCTGACACACAAATCCATCTGACATCTGCTGCATGTGTTAAATTTCTGGAAATCATATATAGTATCACGCCACTATTTGATCGACATATTGAAAAGTACAGTAAAGTTTAATTGGTCAACATTTAACCTTTATCGTGTGTCATAGCCCATTAATGTTACAAATCATATATAGCCACGCCTTACTCATTAACATATTTAATGCACTCAAAGCTACGCTTTTCGTGAATTAAATACGTTAATTCGTAAAAGGCGTGCTATATATATAACATAGAAACAACATCAGTAAGCCCACATGATAATAACCACAATGTGCTTGTAAACTAGTGAGTGTTTAACATATTTTGGTAGTAACAATAACATAACCGGTAAATGATATATATGATCGAGGAGATTACTTTATCTTGTTTATCATATTGATAGGTTTTAATTTGATCGTTCCTTCAATACTGTTTTAGATTTCAGATTTTAAATGCTTTGGAATAACTCGAGATACTTTTTGGTGAAATTTCTATTTGTTGTGGCATATCCAGGGGCGTAGCTACCCGGAGGCACGACAGCACGTGCATCCACGTCGTTTTAACACAAGAGAGAGAGAGAGAGAGAGAGAGAGAGAGAGAGAAGTATTTCCTCTTTGACACGTCAGCATACATTTTCACTTTTCAGAGCAACACTGAGGTTGTGAGTTCGAAACCCGCTCGTGCGGGTGCACTCGACTCCAATCCTAATTGACTAGGATTGTAAGTTTTCCTATCGAAGGTCGTGGTTTCCTCCGGGCACTCCGGCTTCCTCCACCAATAAAAACTGGCCGCCACGAAATAGCCCAAAAGCGGTGCTTAAAATTGGCGTTAAAAACACATCAAATCAAATCAAATCACTTCTCAGAGTTGCGTCACATTAGGGAAATCAGAGTAAGTAGATATAAGAAGATGTGGTATGAGTGCCAATGAGACAACTCTCCATCCAAGTCAAAATTTATAAATGTAAACCATTATAGGTCAAAGTACGGTCTTCAACACGGAGCCTTGGCTCACACCGAACAGTAAGCTATAAAGGGCCCCAAAAATTACTAGTGTAAAACCATTCAAACGGGAAAACCAACGGTCTAATCTATATAAAAACGAGAAACGAGAAACACTTATGAACCACATCAACAAACGCCAACTACTGAACATCAGATTCCTGACTTAGGACAGGTGCAAACAAATGCAGCGGGTTTAAACGTTTTAATGGTACCAAACCTTCACCCTTTTTCTGAAACAATAGAGTAACATCACAACATAGAAAGACACACTATAAAATATCAACTGAAATAGCTTAACTCAATCAAAGGACATAGTAACACCATTGAACATACACTGAACAAATAAATTTGACCTATGATACAATGTAAATTCAAAATAAATAAACTAAGGGAAGAATAATAAAAGTAACATGTTATATCGGTATGAAATGTTAAACAATTTAAGAAAAACAATATGCTCGAACAAAAATATCAGCCATTTGCAATAACTTTAAACACAGGTAAATAAAATAATTTTGTTGTTAGGTATACGTATACAGTTACAATAGAGAAAGGAAATATTTCAACAAAATAAATAATTTTGATGTTCATAGTACGAAGTGGAAATTTATATTAGTACCAAACACTTATCAAAGCTGGTATATAGACCAGATATAACCCTGAATAACATTAAATAACAAAACAAGTATTACAATTAGTATCAACAGGTCAAATAAACAAGAAAGTACGATTTGAGAGTACTCGCAGTTACTGACAGCTAGTTAAAAGCCAAAACAATTAATAATAAAAAATCATGCATTAGAGACTAAAATCAACCAAAACACATCCCAGGGATTTAGTATTTTAACGTCATGGACAGTCAAAGAAGACATGACTAGTGCAATGCCAAAAGTAAATGTATCGACAGACAGTAGGATAGTTAGGAGTTTAACCTCTTTATAGATCAAAATGAACGTGGGTGTGTCTTTAAACATCCCGTTTGAAAAGAATACAAATTTAGTTATGTTTTAATTTGCTGATGACAAAATCGATATTAGTGCCAATGTAAACTATATTCAAAGATCTAATTACAACATTGGTAAGATAACCTGAACTAATAAGTTTATTTAAAGGTTCGATGAGTTTACACGGATCATATAGTGATTTCCGCGCTTTAAGTACAATATTACCGTAAAATTTAGGATGTGAAATACCGTTTTTAATCAGTTTTCTACAGGTACAGCCAAATTTACTAATCAAATCTTTGTATCTATGAAAGAACTTAGCAAAAGTTTTACGTAATTCATGGTAACGAAATGTTACTTTGCGTCACATTTGAATGTTTGCAAATAAACAACTGAAAACTAGCGAATCAATCATGTAGGGGAACATTATTTCAATAATATATTAGCCAAAAAGCCATTTCACAACAGTAAGAGATGATAATGAGATAAGAGATCAGTGTCCAACGTCCTTCCCCCCCTCCCCTTTTTTTCCTTTGGCACATATTTTATATGGCTAAGTAACTCGATAACATCTGTTTCGGGTTTTTTTTTTTCATTTTATTTTTTAAGTTAACTGACAAAACACTTGATACGTGTGGTATCCTTTAGGTAGCAATACACAGTCAGGAAAAAAACTTAAAGTTGACACTGACAATTTTTAATCCTACTCTTTCCCTTGCTTTTTGTGTGTCATTCATGCGTTGCATGGAAACAACATCTTCAATATTTTTAATTTCCAATAGTTAAAATGGTGAAAAAAATTATCTCTTTTAGGTGTAATCATGGCAACAATATGCAATTATTTGATACAAATATTGCAAAAATGGGGGTAAACACTACAATAATTTCTGGACCTATGGGCGGTACATATGTGAAAATACAGAATGTGACACGATTGTTGCTTATTGTTGAAGACCGTACTGTGATCTATAGCTGTTAACTTCTATGTCAATTTGTCTCCTGTGGAGAGTTGTCTCATTGGCAATTATAGCACATCTTCTTATTTTTATATAGCTACCTTAAGCTTGATCTGGTGTAACAAACCATAACTTAGTAATTTTGATGAGTTTTTACATCACATCTTTTGGATTGCTTTTTGATTTTGATATATGATGATAATTTCTGAAACAAGTAAGAAACAATGTAAGCACCTTTAATCCCGTAAGAATGATCAATAGGCGCTAACTTGCAAACATGTCCGAGAAAATGCTTAAATATAGGATTAAACGCCTTTTTATAGGAATTTATTATGGTATAAACTCGAGCAGTTCACTCACAAACAAAAGTCCGAAGGACTTTTATGATATGTTTGTGAGTGACTTGGTCCAGTTTATACACCAATAAATTCCTTTAAAAAGGCGTTTAATCCTTATAATTCTTTAAAATTGGAGATAAGGAATTTATTTTTCAACACTCCTAATCTCTGTCACAAGTTAATTGTGTATTTGTGTCATTGAATTGGCCTGGTGCATGAATATATTTGTTGGTTAACGCAAAAATGTGTACTCCATGAAATTTGCTATCTGGTAAAAAATAAAATACAAAAACACTTATTATCATTCAAATGAATGTTTTGTGTTTATTATCTACTTTAACGATTAACGCGAAGTGAAAATAAATATTTTTAACGTCGGGCCGGATTTTGTATATATTGGTTACAAAAAGAAGTTCGGTCAACGTCGTCTATCGAAAAATAAACAACGTCAAGAAAAACTACCGGAAGTCCTCTCGACCAATCATATCAACGTATTCCCTAATATGCAAATCATATAAGAATTATCACTTCATAAATAACCTACGAGCGCTAAATAAATATGTCTGGATGGAGGTACAGAAACACGGAATCAAGTTAACGTTCGATAATAACAATAAAAAACATTTATTGAAGGCCTGATATTTAAGGCAAATAAGCCATTGCCATTACTCTTTTACTATTCCCCATCATAATAAAAAAATCATAATTCTTCGACAAATACTTTGCCTGCACACTGACCAGTTTTAGAAAATAATTTATTATAGAATCTACTTATTCGGTAAAAGTAAGTACAGTGTACGAGTTTGAAAAGTTCAAATGATTTTTATACCAGTGATATTTTTACTTTAATAAAGTTGATGATTAGATTTGCAATATAAGTTGCAATATTCTAGATTTAACTGTGAAAAATCAAGGCAGATATAGAACTATTTATCTTTATATTATTGTATTGTGGTGTGTTTTAATTTGATTTCTAGTACATTTTTTAAATAAAACATGTAAACATATTGTTCGATTGTTTTCAAAGCATTATGCATGTTATTCGACTTAAAGATCAAGCTGATATATTACAATGTTGCACTCATGCTATAATGGTAAATACATCATTATCAAATAGTTTGGTGTAAATAGTGTGTAGATCTCCACATTCTTTTGTTTTCAAGACACTAGACAAAATTTGCATATTACCCATATATTATATTCTTAGCAATGTCTGCCATGTTGGCTGGCAAACTGGATCATTGGACTAAATTTTTAAACAAGATATCTAAATGATGATTGTGGCCACGTTTGGTCCCAGTTGGCCCTTTATTTTCAGATCTTTGTAAAAGTGAACAGAAAAACAGGCAATGGAGCCAAATGATGAGAATAGATTAGTTAAATCTGATAGCTCAAGTCCTGTACTCTGGAAAGACAACCCAGAAAATTTTCTAAACCAAAAGGGAGTTTTTAGGAAATGAATCCGAGTTAGTGTGTGTTATTTGAAAAAAATTTCTCTATGAATAAAGTCCATTAACTCTGGAATGACAAATTAATCAATTCTAGTCCTGTGAAATTTTTTTACAACTTTCATGCATCTTTGGACTCACCAGTTTTCAAAATTATGAATCCAGATAGATTTTAGCGAGAACTCTGTAAATGATATGTCTGTCATATTTGCTTTTTGTAAATTGTTTTGTTATAAATTAGGCTGTTAGTTTTCTCAATTGAATTGTTACATATTTTTCATATCGGGGCCTTTTATAGTCGACTAAACGGTCATTATAAAACATTGTGAAAGAAGTCAATAACATTTCAATTAGTCAGTTTCCAAATTTCATTATTGAAATGAATATCAGATGCCACTTTCTTTATATCTGATTTTCATTCTTTCCTATTTGGAGATTTCATATGTTCTCTTTTAGTTTGAAGATATGGGAGCAGTTGCTCTTACAGCATGCTATATGCTTCGCTACTGTCAAAAATTCTTTGCTGTAACATTAAGAAGGGGCAGCAACAAAAATTACAGCTTTATGTTATGTGATAGAAAGTAGCCTGTAATGAGCTACAATGCATTATATATTATCTGAAACTGCAACGAAATGACACAAAAAAATGCAAAAGGACGTTTAGTGGTAACCATGCAATCAACAATAGATAGGTGTCTATACAAAATGTCAAGCTCGTAATTAACCCAAGTTCTGAAAAATAGTAACAAATTATAAAAGGGATCTGTTATGAACACAAAATCCTATTCAGAACATAAACTTTAAGAAATAGTTAAACACAACCATTATAGAATTTGCTTACATCATTTTACTTCAGAAGCTCCAACATGTATTCTGTGTATTCAAGGTTAGAAATAGCTAATAAATCTTTGTTCTTACTCTAACATACTGCAAATTATGTAAGTACATGTAAGCAGCACACATTAGATTTTCAGAATTTCATTAAAAGAACAGAGTTCCAATGTCCCCCGCGTTGCACATATTTTATCTATCCAAGGTACAAGGGCAATAACTAATAACTAAAAAAGCACTTTTTTTCGTTCTACAAGACTTTTTATTAATATCTTAGAGAAATGAAGCAAATGCTATGTGATTTCCATTATAATTAATATTTCCAAGGAGCATAACTCGTCATAAATATTTGATCAGAACTTATTTTCGAAAGTGTCAAAGACATTGCTGATATAAACCTATAATATAAGTTTCATAAAATTCTGGCAAGAATTGAACTTACGAGAGCACTTACAATGCAATTTTCTGTATAATCAATATTTCGAAGGGCATAACTCTTTTAAAAATAATTAATTGGCACTGATTTTCGAACTTATCAAAGACATTGCTGATATAAGTCTATAATATAAATTTCATAAAAATCTGGCAAGAATTGTACATATTAGAGCGCTCATAAGGCAATTTTCCATATAATTAATATTTCCAAGGGGCATAACTCTTTTAAAAAATTTTGATTGGCACTGATTTTCTAACTCGTCAAAGACATTGCTGATATAAACCTATGATTTAAGCTTCAGAAAATTCTTGCAAGAATTGTACACATGAGAGCGCTAACAACGCAATTTTCCATACAAGTAATGTTTCAAAGGGAAATAACTCTATTAAAAACAATTGATCGGCAGTGATTTTCGAACTCGTCCAAGACATTGCTGATATAAACCTATGATATAAGTGTCATAAAATTCTGGCAAGAAATGAACTTATGAGAGGGCTAACAATGCAATTTTCCGTATAATCAATATTTCGAAGGGCATAACTCTTTTAAAACTAAGTAATTAATTAGCACTGATTTTCGAACTCATCCAAAACATTGCTAATATGAACCTATGATATAAGTTTTATAAATATCTGACAAGAATTGAACAAATGAGAGCGCTAACAACGTAATTTTGCATATAATTAATGTTTCAAAGGGGCATAATTCTTTTCAAAAATAATTGATCAGCACTGATTGTCTAACTCGTCCAAGACATTGCTAATATGAACCTATGATATAAGTATCATAAAATTCTGGCAAGAATTGAACTTATGAGAGTGCTAAAATTTTCCGTATAATCAATATTTCAAAGGGCATAACTCTTTTATAAGTTATTTATTAGCACTGATTTTCGAACTCGTCCAAAACATTGCTAATATGAACCTGTCGTTTGTTTATGTAATTTATTCGTTTTTCGTTCGCTTTTTATATAACTCGTTTTCCAAAACATTGCTAATATGAACCTATGATATAAGTTTTATAAAAATTTGACAAGAATTGAACAAATGAGAGCGCTAACAATACAATTTTGCATATAATTATTGTTTCTCAAGAGCATAACTCTTTAAAAAACAATTGAGTGGGACTGATTTTCGAACTCGTCCAAGACATTGCTGATATAAACCTATGATATAAATTTCATAAAAATCTGGCAAGAATTTAACAAATACTAGTGCTAACAATGCAATTTTCCATATAATTAATGTTTCCAAGGAGCATAACTCTTTTTAAGATAATTGATCAGCACTGATTTTCGAACTTTTGAAAGACTGATGATATAAACCTATAATATAAATTTCATAAAACTGAAAAGAATTGTATATATTAGAGCACTCATAAGACAATTTTCCATATAATGAATATTTCCAAGGAGCATAACTCTTTTAAAAATAATTGATCGGCACTGATTTTCGTACTCATCCAAGACATTGCTGATATAAACCTATGATATAAGTGTCATAAAAATTTGGCAAAAATTGAACAAATGAGAGCGCTAACAATGCAATTTTGATAATTAATGTTTCAAAGTGGCATAACTCTCTTCAAAATAATTGATCAGCACTGATTTTCGAACTCATCCAAGACATTGCTTATATGAACCTATGATATGTTTCATAAAAATCTGGCAAGGATTGAACAAATGAGAGCCCTAACAATGCAATTTTCCATATAATTAATATTTCCAAGGGGCATAACTCTTTTTAAAATAATTGATCTGGACTGATTTTTGAACTCGTCCAAGGCATTGCTCATAAAAACCTATGATATATGTTTCATAAAAATCTGGCAAGAACGGTACACGTGAGAGCGCTAACAAGACAGGACGGACGGATGCACAGACAGGACGACGGACAGACAGCAGGGCTCACACTACTTCAGAATCATAGGGGGAAGTGACTTCTCTTTTTGAAACTGAGAGGGAGAAGTGGTGAGATTTGAAAGAGAAGTGCTCGTTCACTCGCAGCGCTACAATATAAAAAAGAAGATGTGGTATGATTGCCAATGAGACAACTGTCCACAAGAGACCAAAATGACACAGAAATTAACAACTATAGGTCACCATACGGCCTTCAACAATGAGCAAACCCATACCGCATAGTCAGCTATAAAAGGCCCCGAAATGACAATGTAAAACAATTCAAACGAGAAAACTAACGGCCTCATTTATGTACAAAAAATGAACGAAAAACAAATATGTAACACATAAACGAACGACAACCACTGAACTACAGGCTCCTGACTTGGGACAGGCACATACATACATAATGTGGCGGGGTTAAACATGTTAGCGGGATCCCAACCCTCCCCCTAACCTGGGACAGTGATATAACAGTACAACATAAGAACGAACTATAAAAATCAGTTGAAAAAGGCTTAACTCATCAGATGGACAAAAATACAAGTGGACGTGACAATGTTTGGTTTTTACCATAATACAAAGAGCCATATGTATCTTATTTTTTTTATATTGTTCAATTTGTACCTGGGTATACAATTAGAGTAACAGTTCAAATTCAAAGTTGTTTAATTTTATCATATCTAGTTGCACAATCATATAAGTCCTCTTGTCTGAATAAAACAATTAAATATCTGGCAATAATAAAAAAAAAATTTTTTATATCAAAATGGAAAAGAAAGTTGTTATATCAATTAAAATTCAATTAAAACTACTCTGTTATCATGTTTATGAAATTAAGTATTTCTCACTAAAAGATATTTAAATTTAACACTTTTATTTAACACAGTTAAGCTTGGACATAATATAATTATATTAGTGTAATAGACTAGTCCCAGAGTTGAGCAACTTTAATTTATAAATTAAAACAATGCATATACATGTAAATATATACAATAATCTAGTAGATCTAACCAAAAGTATGTAAATGCTTGTGGAATGCGTAATTTTTCCTTTTGGGATCAATTTTCTTCTTTCAGCTGTGCCATTCATGCGTCCGTAGTCATTATCCTAAGAATCCGGATTTTGGTCATAGCTGGTCCCATTCCGATGAAAACCTGACTCCGATCCATAGTTGTGCAATAATTTGCCCAAAAATTTCAATGGCGGACGAAAAAAATTTACAAAAATAAACGATGTTTGACACGCTATTTGGAAGGGAATATGACGTTTTAATGCAATATAAGGATAACAAATTTACTTCAGGCAAATTTCATCACGTTCCAATAAAGTAACAAGCTTATTTTGCCGAAAGTTAGAATGATTTGATGTGCGCTCTCGAGTAACAAGTACCGGAAGTGATAAAAAATTGTCTTTATGAAAATAACATGCAACCGACTCTAAAATCAATGCTTTAACGTCTTTTCTAAAGAAAATAAATTGTTTATGTCTTTGAATTTCTTTACTTTCAAATGAAAAATTGCTGTTTCATCGACTTGGGAAATGTTGAATATTGCTGATGACTAAAGCAACTGAAAGCGAGTATCGTGAACAACAGGGCGACTAGATTTCGCTTTTGACGATCGGGCATAGAGAAATGACAGACGGGAAAGCGACTTTGTGGCCCTAGACTCCTGCTAGCGTGTGCCTTGGACAGTATTTCTATGTCCCCCGCAATGCGTTGTGTGGGGGACAAAAATAACAGAATGTACATCAATGAATTTTACAAACAATAAAAATATGGTATTAATCATAACAAAAATACTGTCTTTCTTGCCAGGTGAGCAGATTTTCTATATAGTAGAATGCAACAGACCACAAATAAAAGGAATTAAAATGTATTTATTATTCATAAAAAAAACAATCAATATCCTTATTAATAAAGCTTTTTATTCTGTATTCATAGTAAACTAAGTTTTGCTGGCATGAAATGACTAACTTAATATCAAATTCAATTTTAATGGCTAACAAAAAAAATTTCCTGAGTGTCCTTTTCAAAGTCTACAATACCCACTCATGACTGAAATGACTGTATAATACATTTTGTATTTTATTTTTGTTACAAACATTTTGTAATTCTTAATAGTTACCCCAAGACTTACCAAAGAAAACATTGTAAGAAATTTAATTTGATAAATAGTTGACTGCATAGATTGAAAGGAAAATTTCATCATTACATAATCAAGATAAATGTATATTAATTGTTAATTACATAATCAATATATATACTAATTTAAGTACAGACATATATTCAAAACAAGTTATCTTAAAAATGTGTAAACTGTTTTCATAAAATGGAAAGAAAGCTCATATAATTCAGATGGACAGACTAGCAATCACCTGGAATTCTTAATATACATGTAAGTTCTTGGTGAATTGATAATAATTTACAATCAGTAAAAGTCTATACTAAAAATAAATATCATATGTTTTTCATTAATATAATAATATAGCAAGTTTGGCACCAATTTCACCATTTATACAATAAGGTACTTGTATAGTAATTATTAAAACATTCCATTCAAGAATTGTTATATCTATTTCTATAATGTCTAGGTATTAATGTGAATGTATCTTGTAGATGTTTAACTCTTGTTTCACATTTGTATGTGGCAGAGTAATATTAAAAAATTCGTAAGGGTTCCATGGAACCCAGTGTCTCGCCTACTTTTGCTGTTAGTCGCAGGCTCAACAAAAATGGGGAAAAAATTATTAAAAATTTTCCTCTAGATACTATCTTTTGATTGTAAGAAGCTTCTGTCCAAGTTTGGTAAAAATCCAGGATGGTTTATGAATCTAATAAATGGTTTAAAAACTTTAACTGCAGACTGTATGTAATGTTAACTGGAAGAAAAACTAAGTCCATTTATAAGTAATATACGGAAAACCAGGAAATAATTTTTTACAAAATTTCCTTCTAGATACTAGCTTTTGATCATAAACAAGCTTCTGTCCAAGTTTGGTACAAATCCAGGATAGTTTAAGAGAGTTATTAAAATTTTTTAAACTTTAACCACAGAGTGAATGTAATGTTAACTGGCAGAAAAATTAAGTCCATTTATAAGTAAAATACGAATAAACAGGATTTTTTTTTTTACAAAATTTACTTCTGGATACTATCTAATGATCATAAACAAGGTTCTGTCCAAGTTTGGTAGAAATCAAGGATATTTTAAGAATAGTATTAAAATTTAAATAAACTGTTATCACAGAGATATGTCTCGCCTTTTTGTAATTTTGATAATGCAAATGTTGAAATTAAAATTGCAATACTTTAACATGTAAGTAATGCAAATATTCAAAGTCGATGAACCATGACTGAAGGTACATGGCTAAACAATCTCCATGGAATGAGATGTGCCAATGCTAATACAACTGCATACCAAATACCATTGACTTATTATAAGTCGTTCCCTTTATACAAACCTAAACACAAACATAACTTGTAAACTATGTAAAAGTTTCAAAGTCAATGAACCACGATCAGGGTGGGGCTATATAATCTCCATGGAAACGATACTTGTAAATGCCAATAAATTTGCATACCAAATATCAATGACTTAACATTAGCAGTTCATCTTACACTGATCTAATCACAAACTAATACATGTAAACTAAGCAAAAGTTTCAAAGTCAATAGACCATGACTGAGGGGCGGGTCAAATATTCTCCATGGAAATGATATGTGCTAATGCTTATACAACTGAACACCAATTAACATTGGCCTACCACTAATAGTTCCCCTTGAACTGACCTAATCACAAACTAATACATGTAAACTTAGCAAAATTTTCAAAGTCTATAGACCATGACTAAGGGGGCGGAGCCAAATAATCTCCATGGAAATGAGATATGCCCATGCTTATACAACTGCATACCAAATATCATTGACCTACCACTAGTGGTTCCCCATAAATTGACCTAATCAGAAACTAATACATGTTAACTATGAAAAGTTTCAAAGTCAATAGACCTTGACTGAGGGGGCGAGGCCAAATAATCTCCATGGTAATGAGATGTGCCAATGCTAATACAACTGCATACCAAATATCATTTACCTACCACTAGTGGTTCACCATGAACTAGACCTAATCACAAACTAATACATTGTTGACGCCGCCGCCGACGCCGGAAACAGCATACCTATGTCTCGCTTTTTGACTTCGTCAAGGCGAGACAAGAACTTTAACCACAGAGTGAATGTTATGTAAACTGGCAGAAAAACTAAATCCATTTATAAGTAAAATATTGAAAAATATGATTTTTTTTTTTTACAACATTTACTTCTGGATACTATCTTATGATCATAAACAAGTTTAATAGAAATCCAGGATAGTTTAAGAAAGTTATTAAAATTTCAAAAACTTTAACCACAGAGTGAATATTTGTGGATGCCGCCGCCGACGACAACGAAATGTAGGATTGCTATGTCTCACTTTTGCGACAAAAGTCACAGGCTCGACAAAAATGCATTATTGTATAGTAATGTTCCGTTTTCTAATTTCTACAAGTAGCTTTTGTAAACTTGGATATATCTCATACTGCTTCACTCTGACACAGGCTTAAGACTATATAATTTATGTGTTGTTAACATTTATTCATGAGACCCAGCAAAGCAAGATTATATCAAAGATCTGTGTAAACTGTGAGTATACACAAAATCTATGTATGATATTTATCAAATATATTTCCAATGCTTGAATGTGTTGAAAATATTCCGTAATTCATAATAAAAAGTTATCTTAAAGTGTTGACGTGGTAGATATTGTTTTACAGTTCCCATAACAATCTTTGAATTTTTTTTTTAAACTGTAAAAATTGATCTCCAAAGGGAATGAAACAAAAAATCAAGATACATATCTTGATTGCTTTTATAACCAATTTGCTCGAAGGACTTTTCAATATTTACCTGAGATTTGCTATTATCCCGATATTTCAAAAAAAAAAGAAAAGAAAACTTGCTGTCAATTTCAAACGTTCTTACATTTACTGGCAATTCAAATGGTTTTTTATTGGTAGAAGGGAAACACAGGTAACCTCAGACATTCCTACTTTAAATTGTTGTTAAAATGGTCTAGATAATCAACAATAAGTATTAAAATACCTATAAACAAGTTAAAAACAATCTCTTACAAACAATAAGGAACTATCTACACATTGTTGCATCTATCTGCTTAAGCTGAGGTAACGCTAACATAATTTTGCGTCTGTAATTTGGATCAGGTACTTTGTCCCCGTCATAATAAATAGGATTTCTTTCTAAATAAACAGTTTGTAGAGTAGCTATTGGAGCTAATTCTTTCAAATCATCAAAATTTGATATCTTGTTGCCATTGAACTGAAATTCAAAAATGTATATATATATATATATATATATTAAAACTATTTAGATGAAATAAAAGAAACAAAACAACTGAATGGCATTAATTTCTGCAAAATAACTGCTAAAAAATTTTAGACACATGTAGGTTTTGCTTTGGCAATAAAGAATATTTGAAAGAAGTGTTACATTGTTTGATGTCTAATTTACCATACTTGAAATTTTAATTGTCAGCTTACCCTAAGTGCATGTTTTCTGATATGAACCTGTATGAAACTATTCTGATAACAAATTGAAAGCATTTCAGAATGCTATAAATGTAAAGTTTAATAGACCACCATAAAGCTAAATTAGAACTGTGTGCTTTCTTTCCTCTTCATATAATAAATTCTTATAGACCGTGTACCAAGGCTGGTATGGTGATACTTAGATGTATTAATACAGAACAAAAACTAGAGGCTCTAAAGAGCCTGTGTCGCTCACCTTGGTCTATGTGCATATTAAACAAAGGACACAGATGGATTCATGACAAAATTGTGTTTTGTTGGTGATGTGTTTGTAGAGCTTACTTTACTGAACATTCTTGCTGCTTACAATTATCTCTATCTATAATAAACTTGGCCCAGTAGTTACAGTGGAAAATATTTTGTAAAAATTTACAAAAATTTACAAAATTTATGAAAATTGTAAAAAATTGACTATAAAGGGCAATAACTCCTTAAGGGGTCAATTGACAATTTTGGTCATGTTGACTTATTTGTAGATCTTACTTTGCTGTACATTATTGCTGTTTACAGTTTATCTCTATCTATAATAATATTCAAGATAACCAAAAGCTGCAAAATTTTCTTAAAATTACCAATTCAGGGGCAGCAACCCAACAACGTGTTGCCTGACTGGTCTGAAAATTTCAGGGCAGATAGATCTTGACCTAATGAACAATTTTATCCTCGTCAGATTTGTTCTAAATGCTTTGTTTCAGAGATGTGAGCCAAAAACTGCATTTTACACTATGTACTATTTTTTAGCCATGTCCGCCATCTTGGTTCGCGGGCGGGGTCATCGGACACAGTTTTAAAACAAGATACCCTAATGATGATTGTGGACAAGTTTGGTTAAATTTGTCTTAGTAGTTTCAGAGGAGAAGATTTTGTAAAGATTACAAAATTTACGAAAAATGGTTAAAATTGACTATAAAGGGCAATAACTCCTTAAAGGGTCAACTGACCATTTTGATCAAGTTGACTTATTTGTAGATCTTACTTTGCTGAACATTATTGCTGTTTACAGTTTATCTCTATCTATAATAATATTCAAGATAATAACCAAAAACAGCAAAGTTTCCTTAAAATTACCAATTCAGGGGCAGCAACCCAACAATGGGTGTCTGATTTGTCTGAAAATTTCAGGGCAGATAGATCTTGACCTGATAAACAATTTTACCCTGTCAGATTTGCTCTAAATGCTTTGCTTTCAGAGATATAAGCCAAAATCTACATTTTACCCCTATGTTCTATTTTTAGCCATGGCGGCCATCTTGGTTGGTTGGCCGGGTCACCGGACACATTTTTTAAACTAAATACCCCAATGATGATTGTGACCAAGTTTGATTACATTTGACCCAGTAGTTTCAGAGGAGAAGATTTTTGTAAAAGTTAACAGACGATGCTGGACGACGACGACGGACAACGGACGACGGACGCAAAGTGATGAGACAGGCCAGGTGAGCTAAAAAGGGAATTGAATTTGAAAAATCTCTATTTATGCTATTGGTGTTGACATAAAAATCCCTAAAGGTACTAGACAAAATCCTAAACAAATGTACAGTGTTTTACTGCTTTTTAGTCTCAAAGTGTGTTCATGGAATAGACAGAATTTTACAATAAATACTTACCCAGAACTCTTCTAATGCAGTTAGATGGCTGACATTTTCAATGGCTGAAATTCTATTGTTACCAAAATCAATGGTTGTCAATTTAACCTGAAAAAGTGATAATGTGAAAAAAGGAGAAACCAGAGGAAATTGATCAGAGCCATCATACAGGGGCCCCTTCATGTAGATAAGTCAATAGGCCACCTTCGAGTTATATCCTACACCGGAAAAGTTCATCAATTATGCGGGCCTTTATGACGTCATTAACCAGATAGAGGGGACCCCTGTATTCCTGCACTATTAAAGTTCTTCAAGAGTGTTTGTGATCGTCATTATGCAGGATAAACTTGAAATAATGTTTGTTTCGTAGGTACTTAATCACAATTTCCTAATTACAGCAGTGCCTATTATCAATTATAAGAATTTAATTTGCCGAATAACTCAATATATCATCATATTTTTTCAACCGCTCACTCAACATGGGAAGGAAGTGACAATGCCCCTAAACGCACAAATAATGCTCACTACAACCAAACTTTTTGAGGGAAATGCAAAGAACTCAAAAGTTGTTCATTGTGATCAAAGTCCAATAACTCCTGTAAAAATGGTGGAATACAATTGACGGTCAACTACACTTGATGGCAAATAAACCTACTAAGTATTAGAATTTTCTGTCAATCGGACTCTGAGGAGTTGTGTTCACAAAGCCTCAGAGAAATTGGGTTCATATGGATCATAGTGATATGATAGTCCAAAAAAGGTCAAAGTCCCATAACTCCCATAGAATAAATTATAACAAAATGACATTACTGTATGCTCAATAACACATGATGAGAAACAGTCCTACCAATCATGCAAGTTTCCTCTCAATTGGTCTGAGCATTCACAAGGTGTCATTATGGTTTGTGAAGGACACTTGATCATACAGATGGAAACATTGATTACTATTAGCTAGTATATAATGGTATGGCTGTATTTATAAAATATAATTACTGATCTACATTTAGAAAAATTGCCCTTAAATATGAAAGTTTACATTGATGCTTTGTTGATTGATTGATTACTGGTGTTTAAAGCAATTTTCATCAATAATGGATATATCTTAGGAGCCAGCTTTTATTAGTGGAGGAAGCCAGACTGCCTAGAAAGAGAACCAAAACCTTCGAAAAACTGGCAATCCTAGTTGATTAAATTTTGGAGTTGAATACACCTGCTAAAGGGTTCAAACATATCTGTTACGTGAAGGGTTCAAACTATCAAACTCAGTATAGACAGGTTAGTGATACAATAGATGGACTACTTGTCCCAAGTCAGGAACCTGTAATTCAGCAATTGTAGTTTGTTGTTGTATATCATATGTATTTTTCGTCCATTGTTTTGTACACAAATCAGGCCGTTAGTTTTCTCCTTTGAATTGTGTTACATTTGTCTTTTGAGGCCTTTTATAGCTAACTATGCAGTATGAGTTTTGCTTATTGTTGAAGGACGTACAGTCCCTATAGCTATAAACTTCTATGTCATTTGGTCTCTAGTGGAAAGTTGTCTCATTGGCAATCATACCACATCTTCTTATCTTTTTCATTTATTCTAAGTTAGTTTTTTACTTAAGGATGTTCGCTTGTCATGTTTTGGAATTTTTGCCAGATTTTCGTAATCCTCTGGTCTTATCCATTTGAATGCCTTAAAAAATTTTGCCCACTGACCCCATTTTTCTTTTTATAAATCTTTTACATGTATAATTATAAGCCATCTGTAAAAGTCTTATAAAATCCTTGTTATTTTTTAATTGTTTTTGAGCACTTAAACTTGTCAATGATAAAGCTATGAAAAATCAAGAGAGAACATTTTCCCGCTAAAATTTCAATGGCTAATATCTCGAAAACAAGCACATTGACCTATATTTTTTTTTTGCTCTTTTGGTTCCTTTGGTAATCCCCTATCAATATATAATAGTGTTATGAAAAGCTTGTTATTTTGAAACTGAGTAGCGAACTTCCTTAACTTCTACTGGACTAAGCTAAGGCAATCAACTGGATTTTTAACAAGATAGTTGACAAAGTAACAGTCTACAGGAAAACATAACCTCCCACACTTGAGGCGAGCACACAACCAAGTGACCATCAAGACATTTCCTCAATGTAACAGCGGCACATTTCAATTTTGAAGAATTTGAATTGAAGCCAGTCTGGAAATGAACCCTTTGTCCCTCCAGCACCTAAGGTGACCATGTTTTCACCAAAGGCAACCATTACCTACACATGTTTTGTACTTACATTTTTGTCTAGTCCTTCAACTTTCTCTATGCCATTATCACTAAAATATAATTCTTCTAAATTGGTCAAAGTATCCAATCCTTCAAGTTTCACAATACGATTACTCTGAAATACAAATAAATCTTGTCATGTAAGTATATTTCTTTTAGATAAAAATTAAGATAAAACAAATCCATCTTTTTCTACAGTATAAATTCCACAAGCTTCAAGGTAAAAGTAAAGCTCAGTTATCTATAACTTTCAAAACCACAAATAAGTGGCTACTAAAAGCCTCACCTCACCTGTCAAAAATGTGCCAATTTGACTTTTGGTCATCAAATATTATTTTTTGATGACTTATTTTCAAATATACATCTTTTTGTGAGCATTCAAGTTAAATCAAAGATCACAGTAGTTATAATTACGTAAATATCAGGATTCAATTTTTAAGCAAAGAATATCCCAAAGTCTTAATTCAAATGGCCCTCCAAAGTGTACCAGTCACAATATCACAGACCAATAAAATTAATTGTAGGTCTCAATTTGCTTGTATGTCAACTCAACTCAAATGTTTTTTTTTTTTTCTGTCCATTACCATTTTCAGGATAATATCCAAAAACATCTTAAGTTCTTAAAAATCATCATTTAAGGGCATTAGTCTTATATGAAGGCTTCAGTCTAGTTTCTGTCTTTAATATTTTTTAAATAATACTGTAAATTCGGAATTTTTTGTGTGCTTTTACAGTGGTGAGTCCAGGATAGGGTGTAGAGGGGAGAAGATCCCCCATCCCCACCTTTGATCGCCAAACAAATTAAAAATCTCATGTTTCTCCTGATTTATATGTTATTTTAAGCATAAAATTGGCCAAAAATTTGGTCTCGCTCTGCTCTGCTCTGTAGTATTTTTTATGGAATACACCAACCAACCCCCAACCCCCACTCCCTTCAAAAATTCTGGATCCACCCCTGATTTATTATTGCCATTGTTGAGCAATTGAGAAACATTAGATTCTCATCAATGTGATTTCAGGAAGTTTGCATACAAACAAAAAATTCTCATCAAGTCACAATTTTCTCAGTATTAAAAACATCGAAAAAGTTACAAACAAAAAACAATAAACAGCTGCGCCATGAGCGCATGATACGCCCGTCGTCTTGTGTATGAATTTTTATGCAATAATCATAAATAGTTTCTGACATGCGAAAACCCCTTTTCTTTACAAAAAACTCAATATCTCTAAAATAAAATTTTAAATCAAAACCAAAAAGTATACAGATCTTTAGATTAATATAACTAAGAAGTGTGTAAAATTTTAAGCAATAATCATAAATTGTTTTTGAGATACGGCGCGACATGTGAAAACCCCCCCTTTTAAAAAAAAAAAAATCAATATCTCAAAAATAAAATTTTGAATCAAAACCAAAAAGTAAACAGATCTTTAGATTAATATAACTAAGAAGTGTGTAAAATTTTAAGCAATAATCATAAATAGTTTTTGAGATACGGCGCATCATGTGAAAAAACCCTCCCCCTTTTTTTACAAAATACTCAATAACTCAAAAATAAAATTTTGAATCATCACCAAAAAGTATACAGATCTTAAGATTAATATAACTAAGAAGTGTGTAAAGTTTTAAGCAATAATCACAAACTGTTTTTGAGATACGGCGCGACATATGAAAAACCCATCCCCCTTTTATACTGCAGTTAAAGTTTTATTCTTTAGTTACAATTTTAGTAACTATTTTTGCAGCCATTATTAGCTGCAGTGTAAAAAAAATATTAGATCAATATCAACTTGTTTGTATTAGGCATAAAACTGTTACTGTACAGGTCTTAATAAACCAAGCCCTGTCACTATTGCAAGTCGTCATACACCTCATACACAAAAATTAAATATAATGAGTAAAAAGTTAAGCAACAAATATTTTTAATTTCATATTCAAAAAATCTATAAATTATTGTAACAAAGGAAATAAATCACAAGTTTGAAATTTTACTTGACAATAAAAAATATTAAAAATTTATTTTTCCACTTAAAAATTGTAAATGAAAGATTTTAAATTAAATCTACATGTATGTTACTTAACTTTTTTACTCAGTATATTTCTGACATTTTATGCACCATATTTCATATCTGTTAGATATCAAATGGTGAGTGAGTGACCTAAAATGATTAAACAGTAAGGATTTAACAGAGAATTGTAACAGTCTTCCCAAAACATGAATCACTATGACACTGACACTGACCTAATACTGTACATGTATAAGTTTACCTGTAAACTAAGACATCTTAGGTTAACCAATGTTTCCAGTCCAGTGATTTTTGGAATTTTATTTTTTCCGAGGTATAGACTTGTCAGGTTCACCAGCGATGATATGTTTTCAATTACCTGTAAATAATATAAATAAAATGAACAAAAGTAATTTCTTTAAATGGCAAGGGTAGCTTTTTCTTTTGTTCATGTACTATGTAATTTTAAATAATTATATGTTTCGTTTTGTGTTGCTGTTGGGTTTCACATTTTCAACTTTTACATGTACTTCAAGTTTTTTACCTTTTTAATATTTTTATAGGCGATGCCTTATTTTTTTTGGTCCATCCAACAAACCCTTTATTTGTCTACCCTTAAACACTTTGACAAAACACTTTAAATTTGTCTCTACAGTACAGTGTCAATATCAAGTTTGGACATAGCTACTACACATTGCCAATGAGACAACTCTCCATCCAAATAACAATTTATAAAAGTAAACCATTATCATGTCAAGATTAGGTCACACAAACTTTTACATGTATTAAGAAAAGCTTATAAACATTAAAAATCTAGCATTCTTATATAAACAATTAAGAATCTAGCATTCTTATATATAAACAATAAAGAATCTAGCATTCTTATATATAAACAATAAAGAATCTAGCATTCTTATATATAAACAATAAAGAATCTAGCATTCTTATATAAACAATAAAGAATCTAGCATTGTTATATATAAACAATAAAGAATCTAGCATTGTTATATATAAACAATAAGAATCTAGCATTCTTAACTATGATTTCTCTGAGATGAAAGGTTGACAGTATAGAATAATAGAGCAAAGTAATTGACAATTCATTTTAATGCAAATGGCATATAACAGGGTGGTATAAAATCCTTCTAAGGTGCCATCTGCTAGTGGAGTCGGATATCAAAAGTGCAAAAAAATATACCAAATGTATTAAATCTGGTTCAATTTCTACAAATTTTTTAGGACATGTTGAAATATTAATCCCATATTCTATGTTTTCAACCATACCAAATGTATGACATGATTATTTCAAAGGACCATGAATATATATCATTTCTATGTACAATGTCATAACTGTTGTTTTTGATTAATTTGTTCATCATGTGGATGAAATATAGAGTACTTTAGTTCTAATTATCTCCCTTTATCTCCCTTGGACCAAATAATTATATCGTGAATATTCTCATGACTGGACTGGATCTCAATCAGTAAATAAAAGATGCCACCATGGCTAATAACAGATATAAATAATGCAAAAGATAGTGATTCAGGTTAGCCACGATATAGCCTTTTTTGTGCTGAGGCAGCATAAAGCAAACACCAACCAACCAATCAATCAATAAATATGTGATTCAGGTTTCTTGCCATAGAATTATAGTTTCAGTAAGTCATGAATTTTTTTCTGTCAGAAAATGTATGTCTCTTTACTATGTCCAAAATTATACATATTATTTTATTAAAATGTTTGCCATTTTTTATCTTTCAATGAACAAAGTAACAATGGTCAACCTCATTTCACACAAAATCATAGTTACTCTTGTGCAATAAAACTTCAATAAAACAGTTTATACTGCATCTAGAACACTTTCTGCTCTCTTTATCTATCAAATATAGTAACAAAGGGATATTTGAGCAAGGTCCATTTTATGTCACCTAATTTTTCCTCACAATCTGGGGTTCATGTTGAAATGGGAAATAAATTTAATTTTTGTGACAACCTTTTTCATTAATATTATTGTAGCAATTCTTAGCTTCATTATAAAAACCAATTTTAGGTCAATGCAGAAAAATATCGATTTATTTGTATTTGGCACAAAACTGTTGAAGAGCTCAGTAAACCTCGCCCTTTCCCAGTTTCTCAGCCTCATACAAAAAAGTTGATGTTTCTGACATTGACCTAATATAGTATATATATATATATGCATAATGTTTAACATGGTGCAGATATTTTATTTTCCAACTTTTAACCCCCATATGCACATTTTGATAGAAAAAAGCAGTTACTACAACTGATATGTTAGTTAGCAGCTGAGTTGCAGAAACCCTCATTAGGGTCGTAGTTCAAACTAAAGGTCTGTAAGAATACTCATAACACAAATATTCTATTTATATGGACTACATATTGAATTACTATTGCTTAAGATTGATTGATTGATTGATTGATTGATTATTGATTGTTTGTTTGTTTGTTTGTTTGTTGGCTGGTTGGTTGGTTGGTTGGTTTTGGGTGGGTGGGTGATTTTATTGGGTGATAACGCCACTTTCAGCTTTTTTACCTATACCATGGCAGTCAGTTTTAATATGTGAAGGAAGCCAAAGTCACAGGAGAAAACCAACCACCTTCGGCAGGAATCTGAAAATTTGTGTCAATCAAGATTGAGGACAAATGCACCTACCACTTGCAGTTTTGAACTCACAACCTCAGTGTTGACAGGCTAGTGATACAGTATATGAACCACTTACACTACATGGCCTCAAAGGCCCCCTATTGCTAATACAATATGCCTATGTTTCTTAATAAAATACTTTACCCTGATTCTATTAGCACCAAGTTCTAACATTTCTAGCTGCACTAAGTGATCAACATTCTCTATCTTTGTTACTCTGTTATTAACAAAGAATAATTTCTTCAACTGAGTAAGATTTGTCAAACCCTCTATCTTCTTTATTCTGTTGAATGATAGATCCAGCAGTCTGAAAAAAAATATGTATAATAATGAAGTTAATATGACAAGAGTGCAAAAAAAGCAACATAACAAACATCATAATATCAAATATCCAAAAGTATATCTTTAAGTAAGTAAACGTTCTTCTTCAACATGTAAAGGAAATTCATATATAAAACTTCATAATTGATAATATCATATAACAATAACACCTAAAGTCACAGTACCCAAATTGTACAGAATACCTAAATTGCACCTATTTAGCAAAAATAGCAGCGAAAAATCTTACAAGTTTTCTTAGGGACTGAACAATTTGTATTTTTTTATCATTTGACATCATGCTCATCTTTCAAATAGGAAAATATATCTAAATATTCATAAAACGTTCACAGTATATATCAACAGATGAAGTATTCACTGGAAAAGGTAAACTTTACGGAAAAGTCGCAATGCAACGTCCACGAAAAGTGTTCTTTTAAAAATGAGCAAATAAAATATGTTAGGAGCATCCATTTCTTAAAAAATGAATAGTAAGCATGGATTAATGTCAAATTGTTCGAAATATTTGAAAAAATATAACAAAACATCTGTTGTTCCATTTTTAAGGATATGAATTTAAGCATGGATGCAATTTGGGTATTCCTCATTGGAGGTCGGTTCAAACCCATTTTTCTGTGATTCATAATGGATTCAAAATTAAATTGGTGGAACTATAAAAATGTATAAAGTAAATAAAGATACATTTACAAAATAAACACAGAATGGAAACTTTTGCCTGGATCATAAATAAAGGTATGTGAAAAAACTGTCAAAATAGGTGCAATTTGGGTACCCTCACGTTAACTTCATCCCTGACACCCATGGTTTTTGGAAGAGTTTTGTGTTTGCTCAATTGTTAGTTTCTAGATAATTTTCTCTCTAATTTTCAACATGGTAGAGTTATACCTACAACTTTTCTACACAAAGTGACCTCATTGTTCTCCCCAGGATTTTTGGATAGAAACAGTAACGCGTGTGGACAGCTTGTTGACATGATTCATACAATCAGTCATGTCCTGTCGCGTTGCGTCGCTTAACTATATTTCTAGTTATCATAGTTTTTATGTCTTTTGTTTTGTTTTATTACTGTGGTACTGTGTTATGTAGACATTGAGTCAGAAAGTTATTGGCAAAAAAGAAGTAAATCAATAAACAGTTTGTATACTTTAATATCTTTTAAAATAAATAAAACATGATTCATTACTAAATATTCATCCGAATAATTATAGTAATTAAATCTTTTATAAAATCCATGACCAATAAAAATAAAATATCATTCAAAAGAACAAAATGTTCAATTTAAAAACTTTCTAGTTTCTAGATAGAAAATTTTGTATATAAAAGGATTCCTGTCATAAGGAGATATAAAATTAACAAGAACAAATATTGTTTTATTATTTGAACCAGTTTCTGTCTTAAATTTGAATAAAAAATTTTTCATAAACTTTAAAACATTTTGCAATAAATATAAATTTCATGTAAATATTAACCTTTCTTGTCTTTGGTGATAATCAAACATAGATACAGACTAAATACTGCACTAAAATCAAAATCTTTACTTGTCATTATCCATTTTAAAAGAATTCCTAAATCTATCTTAGGTCTATAGATCTAATGTCAACAACAAAGTCTCCCTATTTTCCCGCCTAAATGACAGGAAGTAGATATAAATAGATTTTTAACATGTGCTTATGGATATTGTTTGCAAGATTACTTCTTTTATTCATTAATTTTAGATATAGATATTCAGTTTGAAGGTACAGTCATGCATTTTATTTATAAAATAGATTGCAATTAATTGTAAATAAACTTGAATTTTCTACTTGAATAAACTGGGTCATGTGATATGTACAGATGTCCATCCCCTTTAAATTATTTGTTGACAGGTACCACAGGGGTTCCCATGGATAGTAAACTCAGTAAATAGTAACAAATTCTTGTGCAGGTACTTAAGTTTAAAACCTGATATACCATGCAATAACTATGTCATAATTAAAGATAATTTTGGCCACGGTTTAATGTAGAACGGACATCGTGAATTTTGATAATCGTATATTTCTGACAAGGAACGCTTGTTCTACGTGCTTCATAAAGAATTGAGATATGTATATATGTCAATTATCCATAATGAGCCAACAATTTATTATGTACAAAAAAAGTTCCAGCATGTGTACAACTATCGGCACTGTTTGTGTACAAAGTATTTGCCGACTTGTCACAGGTCAGCGCTTTGGTGGAGAGTGAAGCCATAAAATAGTTTTCTGTGATCATAAAGTTATGATCTCTTAATTAAAACACAAAAGAATCATGTTACAAGTGTTAATTACATTGATTAAATCCAATCAACAAGGTTAACCTCATAAGGTAAATCAATCACGTGGTGTAAACAATCTGGTTTGAACTGGTCAAATTTCACCTGAAAATTTATACCGCTTGGAAAAGATTTAACAAGTCGTTTATAACTTAACCGATTTACGATTTTTTAACTGAAATTTTAGCACCACGGACAAAAATTATAGCACTGCGGTAAGACCGTTAGAACCACGCTCAAAAATTATACATCACTGGCCCGCAGTCCTTTAAGGGAGTGGGGAGAACACTGAGTTTGATTCAGTTATAAGCCAATCTTGCATTTTATGTACATGTGGCAGTGAATTTATAAATTAAGTGATTTAGTTAAATCCCTTAAATTCAGGAGTATTTTGATACATTTATATGGTTTAAACAGCTAATCTCTAACAATATTTTCAGTGATTTTATAAAATTCTCAACAATTTCATGGATTTTATAAAAAAAAAAAAAAAAAACGGTTAGTGATTTACCAAATCACTGATTTACAAATTCACTTTAGTCATTTGTATTTTTGCAATAATGTTGTAAGCACTTGTTTCAATGATGTAATGTTGTCATATGATGTAAATTTTATCTCTTGGAATTAAAGTGTCATCACAGCAGATGTGTTTTTTTATTGCTCTCACGCTTTTTTAGTTTTGCAGCACATGTCTCAAACACATGTTTGTTATATGGTGGAGGACTGAAAAACATCCTTTTCTGTGTGCTTTCTGTAAGCAGCTTTCCTTGAAGATCTGAAATTATTTTTTTATATCAATAGCAATATTTTGGCCCTATCAAAATTTGATTATATGAATATAAGTTAAAGTTTCATTCACACATGATACAAGTTCAAACGCTTAGAGAGGCAAGTACATGTATATGTCCCAAGGTTCATAATACTGCAGATCCATTTAACTAGTCACTAAGTGAATGTTAGTGATTATGAGTGATTCACTCTGAAATATCTCAATATATATCATATAACAGGGTTAGATCGTACATCAAAGTGTTATCACCCTAAATCACAAGCAGCAACAACAGCGATATTTTACTTGTTTGGAATTTAGATTTTCATTATCAATACCTTTACACAGTAACAATTATATTACCTTAGCTGTACAAGAGTATCCAAGTTCTCTACAGCAGTAAGTTGGTTGTCATACAGTTCTAATTCTTCCAAAGATGTCAGGTTTTCCATACATTCTATCTTCTTGATTAAATTCTGTCTTAAACATAATGTCTGAAGAAAAAATTAAATGATGAATAAATGAAAAAGATATTTGAAAAGAAAACGGCTGTAAGAAAAAATCTATAGACCCTCTTGTTTGACGCACATGTATTTTTTCTTTTATACCATAACGGATTTCCAATTATTTAACTATTTGTTGCTGAAAAAAAATGGTTTTACAATAAATCATGTGTCTGACAATCTGAAAATAATATGCATCTTTCAAAAGTAAATAACTAAATTTAAATTACATTACATTTCTCCAAAAAAAACTCTCAATCATTCAAAATCACAAGGGATGATGCTGTCACCAACTGTGGAAAAATATCCAGCTCAGCTGTAGTTTATAAACCTTTTATACATACCCTGACTTTGGTAAGCTGGTCTAAATTTGTGATCTTTGCAATTCTGCTTTGGTTCAAATCTATGTCCTGAAAATAAAAAAAAGCAGCATCATTTAAAAAGTCAATAGTGTGTTTGTTATTGATACAATGGCTGAAATAGATGTTTATAAATGTAATTTAACAAGGCTAGAAAAGCTGAAATTCAAAAAGAAACTGAAAAACTTTAAAACAGAACGATTATGTTGCATATGGAGTGGAAAATCAGTAACCAGAGATGGGTATGGCATTTTATTTGTCAAGTTTCGTGGACATCGTAAAAAGCTAACTGTGCATAGACTTTCGTATTTCATTCATCAGAAATCAATGCTTTCTCGCACCAGACATGTTTCACATTTGTGCCATAGAAAAAAATGCATAAATGTTAACAATTTATCATATGAACCACAAGCTATAAATGTTCAAAGACAGGTGTGTAAAAATAGAGGTAAATGTAGGGGTCACAGAGGATACAACCACTGTATTATAAGGCTATAATAAAAATTAATTATTTTTTGTCTGGAGTTACTTTATAAAATAAGGAGATGTGGTATGGTTGCCAATGAGACATACATCCACCAGAGTCCAAATAGGGCAGATTTTAGCAACTTTAGGTTACCCATTCGACCTTCAACACATATATAGTCAGCTATAACAGGCACCACCACAAAATAAGAAACAGTTCAAAACAAAAAAATAGGGTGCCACTACAAATGTACATCACTGTTAGGGGGAGGTGAGGCATGGCATGGTCACAAACATATGCAACCCCTCAACATTCTGTATTTGCCTGTCACAAATCAGGACTGACAGGAGCCTGTTATTCAGTGGATGTCCTTTGTTGCTGTATAACAATTTTAATTTTGTTTTAATTTTTCTAAATTTTTGTTTTGTACATAAATCAGGCCATTGGTTTTCTCATTTGAATTTTGTTACCATTTTGCCATGTTGGGAGACTGGATTCATATGACATCAGAGAGAGTGCAGTATAAACATACATGTGAGCAAGATGGAAATTGCTGACAGACTTAGGGCTGAAAATTCTGGTCCTAAATGTTTATAAATGGATTGTCAAACAAATAAATAATATACTGCTTGTCTCCTTATTCATTTTTCTCCATGAATTTGTAAATTTTATTAACAAACTACCCTTACAGCACTCAAGACAGCTTTATTCACAGATCCAATAACTATTCCCCTGTAGTATAAACAAAAACTTTATTCAACTGGCATGAAATATTTGCCACTGGACGTTAAGCAACCAACAATCAATCAATCAATTTATTCAACTGAAACCAATCTTGAACAAATGAGATGCCCTGTAAATGTCTTTTGGTTATTTTTGTCAGTTGAGTTGGTGTCTCACTGGCATATACCATGTATACCCCACATTTTCTTTTATTTATAAACAAACAGTGAAGAAAACTTATGACAGTTCTGACCTCTGCATCAACATCAACAATAACAAACTCTGTTCCCTCCTCATCCTTCACTTCCTCCATCTCTTCATCTTCTGACAGTACTTTGTCTGCCATATCTCACTACAATAGAGATAAATTGTAAAATATATAGAGGTGATTCACACTTAGTGATTCTTTTAAATTCAATGTTGCAAACATCTATGAAATACAATGTATAAAGAGAGATAATTCAGAGTAGAAAATTACAAAAAAAGTAAAACTTTAAATTTATAATCCCCAATTACCTAAGGCCAACTTAAATTAATTAAATTAGTTGATTTTCATCCAGATTTTTGATGGGTGGAATTTATTTTTTCATTTTTATTTCCTCCGAAACTCTGTTGTAATGAGTTCTTCATAAGCAAGCTAAGGGTAATAATAAGCTTATGTCATGCTTTATATAAGAAATTCTACATAATCAGTGATAATTGTTCAAATTCTTAAATAAATATTTCTGAATGGCAATGACTGTTCTGCATGTAATTGCTGCTTTGGAAACCTATCTTAAGTAAATAGCAAAAACAAGGAGAAATGCTCTCTTTTAGTTGATATCACACAGTCCGTTTCAGGGATGGGGTAATCGTAATCTGTAATCGTAATCGATTGTAACTGATTACATTTTTCAAATAATCGACAGTAATCTGTAATCGACAACATTTTCGATTACATGTAATCGTAATTTAATCGATTACAGCAAAATTATGAAGTAATCATCGATTACTTTTCGATTACATTTCGATTACTTTAGTAAAATAGTTTGATGAAATAAAACCTAGTTTAATGAAAATAGACAAATGCATGTATTCATCAGTTTATAGTACTGATAAAATAGAATGTATTAATATTACTTGAGAGTTTATCAAATACCTTATTTAGATCTGTTGTCTCAAGCTGCATTATGATTAACCAGATCTTAACAAATTTTACTATATTTCCAGCTTTTGAAATAAATGACTTTCAATGCTTGTCAATAATTTAAGACCTTTTATATTAAACACAAAATGTTAAAATAAGAAAATTGATTCAAAATAGGAAAATACATGTAGTCCTAAGTTAAGTTCTGTACTACATTGAAGTTGTAAGCTTATTTGTAATAAAATTCCTTAAAGCTTAATTTTCAATAACAGTTAGAATTTTAGCTTAGAATAGATAAACTGTTGATTCGTCATAATTGTATAGCATCAAAATTAGGAAAGAATACAAAATCGTTTTAACAATGAACCAATGCATTGAAATATTTGTTCAGTAATAGATAAAATTATCCCATTTTGACACTAAAATGTATATTGTTTATTATTTTGAATAGAGAACAAAGAATTCTCAACAACCTTCTTGTTTTACTAATCAGATGATCAAAGACTTCTAATCAATGAGACACAGACTTTGTTTTGATTTCAATTATGTCTAATTAAGTGAGAGATTTATTTTATTATATTGCCATAAGTTATGAATTGTTCTCCATTGGCAGTTTTATAACCTGTAATTAGGGGATTATCCAAACAAAAGGATTAATTCATTCATGTAATTATAAATTATAAATTTCCATCTTTTAAAATTAGCTGAACTCAATTCTTTTCTTTTTATGTAATTTTTTCAGAGGAAACCTCTCACATTGTAATGAATTATATTCAAATATACCTGTTAATAACGAGTAAATATCAAACTTAAGTCAGTATGACAGCAAAATTTGCAAACTATAGGAAAAAACCTACAATATAAAGCGATTGATGCAATGGTCAAGTCATTTCAAGAATGTTCTCATGTTTATCATCACTCACTCAAGAATTTTTAAATAGTTTAGATCCTCTGTAAGAGCTTCCATCTAGAAAACAACTGTCAACATAACATTTGGAAACAATGCGTTAAAAGCTGTTTTGTAAAGTTCTAAATATCCACTCTAAATAAGTTGAGCAACATAATTGTGTTTAAACTTGCTTCATTATTTTATAGCATGTAATCGACAGTAATCGAAAAGTAATGTAATTACTTTTGATAAAGTAATCGATTGCAATTGATTACATACAAAATCAGAGTAATCGATTATTAATCGATTGCACAAAATCCTTCACGTAATCGATTATTAATCGATTACATTTGTCATAATCGTGTCCATCCCTGGTCCGTTTCTATGTACATGATGTATCTTGTATGCTATTAAAACATTTGCATGTAAAAATATGTGTGGTTTTATTTTTATTCATTTACAATGTAATTGATCTCGTTAGGATAGGCATAAAATAATACAAAAATATGTTAAAAACAAACAGGTCTGGGATGCCTATAAATCTGATAAAGGTATTTAAATGGGTCTGACAAGCATTTCTAACAAGTGAAACTGCGAGCTACTGCTCACTGCTGATACCCCCGCCGCAAGTGGATAATTTTAATAGTGTAAAAATATGTAAGCGTTCGGTAAACAGGAAGTTGTTGAGTGATGAATCTGAAAACGCATCACACAGTATAGCTGACTTATATAAACCCTGGAACTAAATTTCAGAAATCCTTATGATGTAGTTCCTGAGAAAAATGCGACGAAAAATATTCATGGGACAGACGGACAGAGGTAAAACAGTTTATTTCTTATGCAGCAAAAATACTGCAATCTGATTGGTTAATTACCCCGGTGTAAATAACACCCCACCCTTGTTCACCCCGGGATAAATAAAATTTTGCCAAAAAAATTTAAAAAATAAAATTTTGCCAAAAATAATGAAAAAAAATTTAAAATTAAAAAAATTAAAAAAAATAATAATAAAATGTCAAAAAAAATAAAAAATAAAAAATAAAAATAAATAAATTTGAGGACAAAAATTTGAAAAAAAATCTTTTAATTTTAAATTAATTTTCCCGAAAATTCAAAAGAACACAAAAATTTTCTGAATTTTCCCAAAAATAAAGAAATAAGTATTTGCAATGCGCAGCAATATCGACGTTGGAAAAAATGTTACACTGGAAATTTTTCATTACCATTTTTCAATTTTACATCCTGGTTTAAAATTGAGCCAAGGAATTGTTCATAAGAAATAAATTTGTTATCTTGGTGTAATCAGGGGTGTACAGAATTTTACACCGTTGTTGAAAATTCATACACCCATTCGGCTGCACCTCAGGGTGTATGAATTTTCAACAACGGTGTAAAATTCTGTACACCCCTGATTACACCAAGATAACTAATAATACCCCCACTTTTTTAAAGAAGGGGTATAAAAATGTAACTGGTTCCAGTTGTCTCTCAAACTGGTCCGAGTTTTCTTTCATACTGGTCCAAGTTGTTTTTTCATTGGTCCCAAGTTGTCCTGAGGTAGCAATACACAGTTAGGAGTGTAGTTTCGCATTTTGGCCATGGTGGATTTTTCAAATATGATAGTTATTGTGCAACAAAATTCATTTTTAGACAGCTGATGACTAATTTAGCCTTCAAAGTGGGTTTATAAGAACATCAAGATTATTTTTTACATGTTTTATGGGCTATTTTCTGTTTGACTGTGCGTATTTTGCCAGACCTGCCATAGGTCCAGAAATTATTGTAATGTTTACAAACACTTTTTTTCACACAAACTTTTGGACACAATTTTACAAAAAAATGAGACGAAAGACATATGGTTTTTATTTGATCTCTTGACAGATATATCATGTATATATATGTAAACAGTTTCAGAAAAGGTATCACTCCAAGGGATTGAAATTCTACTTTTGGCCAAATTTTTGGGAAATATGTGACATCTTTACCCCCCTTTTTGCAATATTTTATAGCAATTAAATGCAGATTGTTGCCATGGATACACAAAAAAAAATTTTATTTTATCATTTTAACTAGTGGAAATCAAATCTTGGAAAGATACTGATTACATACTTATGCACATATATGACACAAACAGTAGGCCTAATTTGTAAGAAAGCAAGGAAAAGGGGATGGTAAAATTTATTGGGTAAATATTTATTTTTTTTCCTAACTGTATATTTCTACCTGAGTCGGCCATGGAGCCAGTTTGGCCTTGGATGTTTCGGCCATGTAATAAAAATGTACCAGCCATACTACCTTTTAATTTATAACTTTAAAAAATAACTTTATTACTTTTAGTAATGATGTTTTATTAAAAAAAAAACAATAGTGTGTATATACATGATATATATATATTAATATATATAGTCTTCTTTGTAAGTAGTATTTGAAGGTTAATTATTAGTTGGATTGTAGATAACACATACAATTATTTTTCATGATTGGTGTGATAATAAGTACACAATGATTAACTTTGAAGTTGTAATTGGTCACGTTTCAAAAAGAATAATGGTCTTAAAGAGTGCTACAGCTACATCCCAAGCTGAGCACAAACTTTATGCATACCTTCACTGTTATCATGGTTATAAAAAATGCTAAAATCAGAGACTGATTCCTTTGATATATCGCCTGGCACCTATTTGCATGTGTCCAATGTGAGGCATTTGGAACTTGTTGAATTGTATGATTGTGATGAAGATAAAAAAATTTAACAATGAATAAAATTTTTCGACCTTGGTGGAGAGTTGTCTCATTGCCAATTATATCACATCTTCTATTTGAATGCCCCTGTCCATTAAGTTTTACCCTTGTCCGTCTGTTCGTCCACACCACAGAATTAAACAAATTTGTTTTTTTTTTTTTTTTCTCTGTTTTCTTTTCCGTTTTAAAACAAAACAAATAAACACAGCTGCGCCATGAGCGCATGATACGCCCGTCCCGTCAATTTTTTAAAGAATAAAGTTCAATAACTTCTCAGTGTCATATCAGTCATGAAAAACTAAAGGGAGGTTATCTAAATAGATATAAACCAGTCACCAAAGTTTCATGATACCTGCTCAAAGCATTGACCGAAAACTGGAAAATCCACCCTTTTTTATGAATAAAATCACATAACTCTGAAACGTAAAATCAGAAATTTATAAAAATCGAAAGGGAGCTCATGTCAATAGATATAAACAATTCACCAAAGTTTCATGCCAATTGGTTCAAGCGTTTCTGAGTTATTGTCCGACATGTTGACGACGGACGGACGGACGGACGAAGGGAGGGAGGGAGGACAGACTGACAATGGTATACCATAATATGTCCCGTAAACGGGCATATAAAAAGGCAAGTCTTGTTTTCAAATAACTGGAATTACAACATTTACAAATTGATTGGTTTATTACGAGACACACGTGCACGCCTTCGTCAATCACTTAGACACAAATTTTATCACTAAGTTAATCCAATTATCTAATTAAATTAGGATTGGCAAAAACCCGGGTTTTATGAGTATTGCCCAGCCCAGTGGGAAATACTGGGAAAAAACGGGTTTTACTGGGTAATACTGGGTAATATGAACTACTGGCCTGAATTTTAAAGAGGATTGAGTGATTAATCGCAAAAAATAGGCCTACATTAAAGATATTTATAAAAATAAAACATAGTATTTTAATTTATAAGTTCACTTGTTTGAGACTCTTATCGTAAAGTGTATAAATCTGAGAAAGTATTGTTCCGGTAACTCTAAGACAAGTGTACAAGTGTACATGAAGACACATTAGACAACTGTGAAAAGCTTTTATAAATAATAATCCTAAAAATCTATTAATTCGACAGTCTGTCTAGATTAGTCAAACTGTTTTAAAACATAAAGCCAAAAAATTCAATTTGATTTTTTTCTTAAATATATATACCTATATATAACTATTAAGAATTAACAATTATATGTAAGGAAAATTAATTTTAAACATTTTTGTTCATTGTTCAAAATGTTTACTAAGCAGTATATATACATGTATGTACATCACTAATTGATAAGTAATTATTCAAATTAGAACACAGATTTGTTTATATAACAATAATCAGCCTTTTCATTTCTATAAGTGTTCATAACATGTCCCCTTAGGCTGTTTATTTAGCAATAAGATTGTATAACAATTAAAATTTACAATTCACTTAAACACTGCAATAAAATGCATTTTTTCAAAGTTTGGATTATTGAAAAAAGATTGGAAATTCACAAGGTAGCTTAAAATGTGCAAAACTTGTATTCTGTCTACATAGAATTATTGGAGAAAAGGAAGAAATTGAATTTTCAATCCTCTAGAAATAACTCTCTATGGTTATCTGTATAAAATGTATATATTTAGCTATAAAACTATGAAACTACAACAAGTCTTTATATTACTATTCTGTGTAAAAATAAGCTTAAAAAATCATATTGCCCAGTACTGCCCTGCCCAGTATTACCCATTTCTAGGAGTATTGCCCAGCCCAGGAAAACCCGGGTTTTCCCGCCCGGATAATACTTTGCCAACCCTGAATTAAATACACAAAAGTATCCTAAAATTTTTTAAATAATTTTTATAAATTATTTGGCATGCATATATATAAAAGATATGAGGTATATATTTTGATCTGCTCTAATTGAGACTTCAACCTACAATGTACATGACCTACAGTATGACAGTACCTTAAATGAATAAATTTGCCGACTGTGACATTTTCCATACACTGCATCAACTCATTTGTATTAGGAATGTCTAATCATATATAAAGAAATATTTACTTACTTCTTATTTTATTAAAAACTTTGATAGGCACGACATTAAGAAAAAATATTTAATGGACCGAAACGACCAAAGCCAAAATGACATATAGCCGAACTGGTTCATGAAATGTCTCGAAAGCTCCTGATTCCATAAAGAAAAAGTTGTTCTCACTAATTAGCGACAAGAAGCGCCAAGAAGAAACAAAAAAGCGACAGACAAGAAGAAAAAAATTAGCTACATGGACAAATTTCAAAATAGCGACAAGAAAGTTTATATACTGTTAAAACAATAAATTTTATTGAAAAAGTCGATTTATTTTTTGTTTCAAAAAGTTGCAAATTTTGTTATATATTTAGTAGTCATGTAATGATTTTTTTGTGAAAAAAAGTTTAAACAGTCATGACAGTATCATTCTCTCAATCTGGACATTTTGTAACATTTCATCCTGTGAATTTGTGACATGAATTTGGTTTGATATAGCCTGGGATTATTATATTATGTCCCAGATATAGCAATCATGCAGAATCTATGAAAATTCATATTAAAAAAAAAAAATCACGCTTTAAATCAAATACGTTTCTATATTTATTTATTTGAATTAACTATATATTTGGAAGATAAATGAGTATTTTTTTTCGCTAAATTAATCTTCCTATCACTAAATAATTCTTCTTTTCGCTCGCTTCTTGTCACTAATTAGTGAGATCCTAAAAAGTAAGTGCAGGAGTCCTAAATGGTACGTACAAGAACAGGACTCATTATATAACTTGAAAATATAACTGTATGACCCATTTGTACTTTACTAAAATTGTCTCTTATCAACTGAGAAGAACTCCACCTGCAACAATGACTCAGGTCTACAAATGATTATTACGAAATGTCAAAACTGCGTTTTAGAAAAAGATCACAAGGAAACGAAGAAACAATACATGTATTTGTTACAAAAGGCGGAACGATAGGTTAATTTTTAGTTTAATAATAATGGTGTAGTGTGTAATGTTGACATTATAGCATGTTTACCTATACTTTGAATATTTCTTCAAGATTGGAAGAGAATGTAAAGCCTTTCAGACTTTCCCGGGTGTTGTGAGACAGGCCGAATGTAAACAATGCAAGGCTAGCGATTTTGTAAACTCTTTTTCTATTGGAGGAAATTTCCATACAGAACTACCTATAACTATGATTAAATATCCGTTTTCGTATCAGTGGAGAAACGATATATTTTTACTAGAGACTTACTAGAGACATACGTCTCTGTTTTCACTATATGAAACCCAGGATGCATTTATATACTGGTAGCATAGTTCGTAAAAAAAAGGCAGGACAAAAATATTTGTAAAATAAAATATAAGTGAAATTAGATATCTATTCTAGTTATTTATATATATACATAGTTGTATAGTAGTACAAATAGTATAAAATTTGATTTATAACATTGAAAGTTCTATTCTATTCTATTCTATTCTATTCTATTCTATTCTATTCTATTCTATTCTATTCTATTCTATTCTATTCTATTCTATTCTATTCTATTCTATTCTAATTATGTATTGTATTTCAAGATAAGATAAAATAAACAAAACAAAACATAACAGTGATTATGTTAAACTTAATTGGGTCGATCATTGATGTAACGTAGCGTCAACGGAAAACAATTGTTTGAAATTTGTTGTTATTTACAAATTTTAGATTGACTCTCGACTTGAATTAGTTGTAATATTGATGTTCTAAAAAAAAATATTGTGAAGTATCAGAATCCTGTTAATAAAGGGAGGGGGAGGGGGTTATACATCAGGACTAACATGTGAAAATAACATGCCGAATATGGGAAATTGTAGTTTATAGATTTATAATCAATCCTCTGTTCAAATCGGAGCCGTATTGGATAAGGACCCTAACTAAATTAGCAAGTAAATGTAAAGTGTGTTAAATTCCCAAAAATGGGTACAGTATTTTAAATTATAATTAAGTCGCGTGCAAATATTTACAATTTGGTTTCAGATATTAAACTTATATATAATAGTAACGGTTAGATTGGGTAGATAGGTAGATTAAACTCGTCTTGAAGAGGTTTGCAGTATACGAAAACTATGAATGTTAAAAAGTTCTGTCTATAAAAGTTAGTCAAGAAATATTAGCATATATTGATAAGTTAGAACATATAGATATAATTAATAGCCATAATACAGGGGCGGATCCAGCCATTTTAAAAAAGGGGTTCCCAATATGTCCCCATTCAAATAATGGCTATTATATGGCTATTATATGGAAGTAGTGAAGTTTCAGGCATGCCAAGTTATGGTCATGTTCTAATCTAAGCAGTGCTGGAAGCAGCTAAAGCTTGGAATAACCATGCAAGAATAGTGATATATGTCCATCATTTCTAGTTATAATAGTTATGATCATAATCAGTAAGGTACAACATATGCAACAGAGAATAGCACCACTTGTACTAATGCTTTATTAAAGTGTATACATCTATAACACGTAAATTGTATGTGAAATTACCATTTTGACCCATGATTTCAAGAATCACCGAACATAAGCACATATCCTTGTTTTACTCAGTATAATTTCTTTTTTGTTGTAAAGAAAAATTAACGGTAACATTACCCGACGTCTTTCAATGCGGGAGACACCATATCCTTTTTTGTCCTTTCTATTTACAAGACTTCAGTAATTAAGTCAAGTCAAGTCAAGTCGAATTCCGCCTAAAACAAGAATTCAGGCTTCATATGGCCATCGATATTACGCTTATATATATAAAAACAAAACAAGTGAGTTGTTATGTGCTGTTGCTTTTTGGGGGTATTGCCTACTGTTTGACCTTTTCGGAAATTACTTCCTGGTTCGGCATCCTGTAAAATAGTTCTAATCAAATGAGAATTTCTGGACACCATTGCATAACCAAAGACTACAATTATAATCAATTTTTTATCAATCGGTTACATATCGGTTATATATTTCAAATCTTATTAATGGGAAGAAATGGTCTACCTCTCACCAAAAGGACTATTTTGTCGTGTATTGATAGTGATTTTTTTTTTCAAAGACCAAAAACCAGAGTTTTGACAGGAAAGACCAAAAACGAAAGCTTGAAGCTTAAGCTTTCCGTGTTTCGTGTGATATTTGAATAGAAATTTGCAAAATTTGTGTTCATTTTGTTAGAATTAGAACACCTTGTTTGAGTAAGAAATAGGAATTGTAGACTTTGCAAACTCGGAAAGTTTGGAGTATCGCTTCTCGGCCTTTTGGCTAAGATCAAAGTGTAGTATCTGTTCTTATCAGCTTAATATCTGATACGTACCCCATGTGGGTACTTCGATATTAAACTGATTTTTGCAACTAGGTGAGATGTTAGGTGCTTGCACCGCTCTTGCCACGAGTTGGCCTGGTATTGCAGTACCTCCAGGATCGGCTCACTCCCCCATTTGGGGAGAAAAATCAAATAGAAAACTAGATTCCCTCTTTACATCAACAAACAGCCTGAATTAGATATTCTGTAATGCTTTTCACTGCACATATGTACTTTTTCTGTGTTTCTTTCTTCGATTTTTATGCTATGAATTTGCGTAAAATGTATAGTGTTACCCTTTGTTGTAAAATAATTCTACCACACGTGCATGTTAAATAAGTAACATTTTTTATGTCTGTTCGCTTAAAAATATTTGATTTCTATAGTGTAATACTTTTGTTGTCGCTTGTGCATAAAACAGTACATGCGAGTCGAATTATATTCTCGCTCCTTAAAAGAAAATGTAAATATTTAGCGTTACGAAAAGCGTCGGAAAAGAATTCCGCCCCCTTCTATTGTCAATCATTGCTATAGCGACGTAGCCTGAGAACGAGGGCAAACGATGGAA
The DNA here is from genome assembly GCA_017311375.1 of Mytilus coruscus. Taxonomy (NCBI): domain Eukaryota; kingdom Metazoa; phylum Mollusca; class Bivalvia; order Mytilida; family Mytilidae; genus Mytilus; species Mytilus coruscus. The sequence goes on along the minus strand of CM029604.1, from coordinate 22,642,638 downwards.
ACTTCAGTTGGCCGGTAAGTTTTTTCTTCTTTCCAAAATATATTCAAACATAGCTATACCGGTCAATTCCTTAATATTTAAAAACATGTGTACTTTAATTTTGTGTCAATGAAATGAGACAGTCAAAAGTCCGTGCTATTGGTGAAAAGCGTGGAATTTATTTATGATCAAAGAAATTTCTTGAAAGACTACGTTCATCGGACCTAGGGTGAATCGATATGAAAATGTTATTTTGTTCGATATAGAGAAAATACGTATGATATACGTTTATAATATTATTACCGCTTTTATTCCGACTTGCCGTATTTCACAAGCCGTTTTTTATTTTCACGCCAGTTTTGTCAAGCAAAAATCGTTTCGTACTGCCAGGTTTTTGATTCAAAGCAAGCTTTCGTGTTTCGTGTGATATTTGTATAGAAATTTGCAAAATTTGTGTTCATTTTGTTAGAATTAGAACACCTTGTTTGAGTAAGAAATAGGAATTGTAGACTTTGCAAAATCGGAAAGTTTGGAGTATCGCTTCTCGGCCTTTTGGCTAAGATCAAAGTGTAGTATCTGTTCTTATCAGCTTAATATCTGATACGTACCCCATGTGGGTACTTCGATATTAAACTGATTTTTGCAACTAGGTGAGATGTTAGGTGCTTGCACCGCTCTTGCCACGAGTTGGCCTGGTATTGCAGTACCTCCAGGATCGGCTCACTCCCCCATTTGGGGAGAAAAATCAAATAGAAAACTAGATTCCCTCTTTACACCAACAAACAGCCTGAATTAGATATTCTGTAATGCTTTTCACTGCACATATGTACTTTTTCTGTGTTTCTTTCTTCGATTTTTATGCTATGAATTTGCGTAAAATGTATAGTGTTACCCTTTGTTGTAAAATAATTCTACCACACGTGCATGTTAAATAAGTAACATTTTTTATGTCTGTTCGCTTAAAATATTTGATTTCCTATAGTGTAATACTTTTGTTGTCGCTTGTGCATAAAACAGTACATGCGAGTCGAATTATATTCTCGCTCCTTAAAAGAAAAATGTAAATATTTAGCGTTACGAAAAGCGTCGGAAAAGAATTCCGCCCCTTCTATTGTCAATCATTGCTATAGCGACGTAGCCTGAGAACGAGGGCAAACGATGGAAACTTCAGTTGGCCGGTAAGTTTTTTCTTCTTTCCAAAATATATTCAAACATAGCTATACCGGTCAATTCCTTAATATTTAAAAACATGTGTACTTTAATTTTGTGTCAATGAAATGAGACAGTCAAAAGTCCGTGCTATTGGTGAAAAGCGTGGAATTTATTTATGATCAAAGAAATTTCTTGAAAGACTACGTTCATCGGACCTAGGGTGAATCGATATGAAAATGTTATTTTGTTCGATATAGAGAAAATACGTATGATATACGTTTATAATATTATTACCGCTTTTATTCCGACTTGCCGTATTTCACAAGCCGTTTTTTATTTTCACGCCAGTTTTGTCAAGCAAAAATCGTTTCGTACTGCCAGGTTTTGATTCAAAGCAAGCTTTCGTGTTTCGTGTGATATTTGTATAGAAATTTGCAAAATTTGTGTTCATTTTGTTAGAATTAGAACACCTTGTTTGAGTAAGAAATAGGAATTGTAGACTTTGCAAAATCGGAAAGTTTGGAGTATCGCTTCTCGGCCTTTTGGCTAAGATCAAAGTGTAGTATCTGTTCTTATCAGCTTAATATCTGATACGTACCCCATGTGGGTACTTCGATATTAAACTGATTTTTGCAACTAGGTGAGATGTTAGGTGCTTGCACCGCTCTTGCCACGAGTTGGTCTGGTATTGCAGTACCTCCAGGATCGGCTCACTCCCCATTTGGGGAGAAAAATCAAATAGAAAACTAGATTCCCTCTTTACACCAACAAACAGCCTGAATTAGATATTCTGTAATGCTTTTCACTGCACATATGTACTTTTTCTGTATTTCTTTCTTCGATTTTATGCTATGAATTTGCGGAAAATGTATAGTTTTACCCTTTGTTTTAAATTAATTCTACCCCACGTGCATGTTGAATAAGTAACATTTTTTACGTCTGTTCGCTTAAAAATATTTAATTTCCTATATAGTGTAATACTTTTGTTGTCGCTTGTGCATAAAACAGTACATGCGAGTCGAATTATGTTCTCGCTCCTTAAAAGAAAAATGTAAATATTTAGCGTTACGAAAAGCGTCGGAAAAGAATTCCGCCCCCTTCTATTGTCAATCATTGCTATAGCGACGTAGCCTGAGAACGAGGGCAAACGATGGAAACTTCAGTTGGCCGGTAAGTTTTTTCTTCTTTCCAAAATATATTCAAACATAGCTATACCGGTCAATTCCTTAATATTTAAAAACATGTGTACTTTAATTTTGTGTCAATGAAATGAGACAGTCAAAAGTCCGTGCTATTGGTGAAAAGCGTGGAATTTATTTATGATCAAAGAAATTTCTTGAAAGACTACGTTCATCGGACCTAGGGTGAATCGATATGAAAATGTTATTTTGTTCGATATAGAGAAAATACGTATGATATACGTTTATAATATTATTACCGCTTTTATTCCGACTTGCCGTATTTCACAAGCCGTTTTTTATTTTCACGCCAGTTTTGTCAAGCAAAAATCGTTTCGTACTGCCAGGTTTTTGATTCAAAGCAAGCTTTCGTGTTTCGTGTGATATTTGTATAGAAATTTGCAAAATTTGTGTTCATTTTGTTAGAATTAGAACACCTTGTTTGAGTAAGAAATAGGAATTGTAGACTTTGCAAAATCGGAAAGTTTGGAGTATCGCTTCTCGGCCTTTTGGCTAAGATCAAAGTGTAGTATCTGTTCTTATCAGCTTAATATCTGATACGTACCCCATGTGGGTACTTCGATATTAAACTGATTTTTGCAACTAGGTGAGATGTTAGGTGCTTGCACCGCTCTTGCCACGAGTTGGCCTGGTATTGCAGTACCTCCAGGATCGGCTCACTCCCCCATTTGGGGAGAAAAATCAAATAGAAAACTAGATTCCCTCTTTACACCAACAAACAGCCTGAATTAGATATTCTGTAATGCTTTTCACTGCACATATGTACTTTTTCTGTGTTTCTTTCTTCGATTTTTATGCTATGAATTTGCGTAAAATGTATAGTGTTACCCTTTGTTGTAAAATAATTCTACCACACGTGCATGTTAAATAAGTAACATTTTTTTAATGTCTGTTCGCTTAAAATATTTGATTTCCTATAGTGTAATACTTTTGTTGTCGCTTGTGCATAAAACAGTACATGCGAGTCGAATTATATTCTCGCTCCTTAAAAGAAAATGTAAATATTTAGCGTTACGAAAAGCGTCGGAAAAGAATTCCGCCCCCTTCTATTGTCAATCATTGCTATAGCGACGTAGCCTGAGAACGAGGGCAAACGATGGAAACTTCAGTTGGCCGGTAAGTTTTTTCTTCTTTCCAAAATATATTCAAACATAGCTATACCGGTCAATTCCTTAATATTTAAAAACATGTGTACTTTAATTTTGTGTCAATGAAATGAGACAGTCAAAAGTCCGTGCTATTGGTGAAAAGCGTGGAATTTATTTATGATCAAAGAAATTTCTTGAAAGACTACGTTCATCGGACCTAGGGTGAATCGATATGAAAATGTTATTTTGTTCGATATAGAGAAAATACGTATGATATACGTTTATAATATTATTACCGCTTTTATTCCGACTTGCCGTATTTCACAAGCCGTTTTTTATTTTCACGCCAGTTTTGTCAAGCAAAATCGTTTCGTACTGCCAGGTTTTTGATTCAAAGCAAGCTTTCGTGTTTCGTGTGATATTTGTATAGAAATTTGCAAAATTT
>CM029604.1:22496294-22638675 GCA_017311375.1 Mytilus coruscus | reverse complement strand
CCGACCGCCGTACGAGCAAAGAGGACGACGACATGAGAAAAAACACACCAAGCAATTTAAGAGGCAGTTACCGACGATAATACGAACCAAGAGACTCCGATAATTTTAGACAGTCTAATCACCGTGGCGGTTTCAGAAATGGGCGGCATTATTAGTGGGGTTGCTGGTTTTGGAATGTGAAGGGATGGGCCACTTCGGGAATTGATGATCGACATAAGTTACGTGAAATGTGTATTCAAAATGAACGTTTAGATATTATAGGGATCGCCGAAACATATCTGACAAGAAAAAATGAAATCCGTATGGATGGCTATAAATGGTTTGGTCATAACCGGACAGAATTGCATGCAAGAGCAAAGAAAGGTTCGGGAGGTGTCGGATTTCTAGTAAGCGATGACATTGCATCACGCTACAACATCGAAATATTAGATAGATCAGTTGAAGGAATTTTATGGATTCATATACAACAAAGTGATGGGCGAGATTGCTTCCGCGCGTGTGTGTGTTATTTACTGCCAATTGAATCTACACGTAACATAGATGCGAATGATTTTTATGACTCGTTATTGAGCCAAGTGCATGTGTATGGAAATGAATCGATTTTTTTTTTGTGTGGCGATTTCAATAGACGTTGTGGAGATATGGATGATTACATTGCAGGAGTCGATACGATATCTGAAAGAAATGTTGTTGATTTTAAGCGCAATGCGCAAGGAGAATTATTATGCGAATATCTTATCAATTCGAACTGCTGTATTTTAAATGGAAGAAAATGTGTCAAAAATAATTATACTTATATATCTCAGCTTGGATCTTCTGTAGTGGATTGGTCCGTGTATATTTGCGTCCATTCGTTATCAAAACAAAAACAAAAACGAAAGTGTTTTCATTTTCGTTTTGATTTCTTAAAACCAAAATGAAAAACAAAAGTGTTTTCGTTTTCATTTTGATTTCTCGAAAACCAAAACGGAAAATGGAAGTGTTTTCATTTTCGTTTTAGATTTTCAAAACCAAAATGAATATCATAAGTGTTTTGTTTTCGTTATTGATTTCTCTAAACAAGAAAAGAATCAACATTTGCATTCAATTTCTGCATTTCGCTCTATTTAATTCTCGTTTACGTTATACAATGTTTTCCTTTCCTTTTGATAGCCATTGATATCCCGGTGTATTTACTACTTAATGCAGACAGAATAGACCGCCTGACTTATGATTTGAAAGGTGATTAATGAATCAAAGACTTTCAAATTTCCTTGTTTTTATCTATAATAAAATATAAAATTATTATATTTAAATATCAAATGAATCACAAATGTAAATAATACAATGAAATACTATATAAAGATGGTAAAAATACGATTGATTACAACATCACATTAACAAGGGAGGTTACTACTTATCTGATAAGAAAACTAGCCCTGTCGTTAAGTATGAACAGCGGTTATCAGATCAATAGTATTTAAATCGGAGATAATGCAGACGAATGGAAAACACTTTATCAATCTGAACAATAAAGATGCATGATGTTTACTTTTTCTGTTCTGAAAGGTTAGTTATCTTAGATGATTAGAACTGATGACCTAGGTCCTTCTGTAAGTATTAGTACTATTACACGAACATTCAGGACAATAATCTGATGATATTTTATTATTAAGATCGTTTAATTGAAAAACAAATTTCCGAAAGTTTACAATTCAAAATGGGGATTAGCATTCAATCATTTTGCCATTTACGGCATATTCGTGATGACTTTTACTCATTTGTGAAGGCTATATGGTGACATATACTAGAGGGTGTGGAAGGGGGTTACGGAATAGAGAATAATGGGCAAAAATATAAAGAATAGAGAAAATGGATAAAAAAATAAAGAAAAGAGAATAATGCACTGTTAGAATATAAAGAATAGAGAATAATTGGCAAAAAGTATAATGATTAGAGAAAATGACCTAAAATATTGAAGAGTACAGAAATGAATGACCCCAATCCAGACCCCCATACTAGTAGTTAGTTGCCTATACCAACGTTTTTTTTTGTCTCCAGTAGATTGTTATTGGTAATCATACGTTTTCTCTTTACTTTTATGACTATCAATTAAAACGTGAGCTTCAATAATTTGTCAGCATATGGTTACTTAACTTCTTTGCTTCCTGGTGACAAAATGTAAAAATTTTATTAATTTATTGCGTCCAAAGCACTTTTCTGATTTTATCTTTATCAGGAGGGTTAGGCGGGGGAAAACAACAGTAAATTGCACCTGTTGGTACTGTAGCGTCACTCTTCTTTCATAATCTTGTGCCTGCTTTTTTTTATTTACACCAGGTTATACTTTTCATTTTCAAAACCTGTCTATCCCCCACTCCTCCCCCGTGCAAAATAATATAATTTCATTAATGGCGGCCCCTTTAATTTATGATAAACAATAATTGAAAAAAACAAACATATTATGTGTATATGTCATACAGCTACCGAAGACAACAACAGAATCACGGGTGTCATTCGATATATCGAGAAAAAAGATCGTGAAAGAATGCCTAACGGTGGTCAAGTATTACGATTGGATCGTGAAAGCTCTGATATAGTAACGTGAATTCAATCTTATCGAGAAGACATATGCGAGGTCAATTACTAATCTAAAATAATGAATTATACGAAGAAATTCACAAAAAACTAAAATTGTCTGTCAAAATGGTTCAACATAATGATTAGTATCTGAGAAAAATCAAGGTTTAAAAGTAAACCGTTCATACAAAACTACTAAAGGCAGATTACTCCTCGACATTCCAATGACATTAAATATGTAAACAAATGTTTTTGATAATTCGAATGACTAAACAACTTTTCTTTGAAAAATGTAATTTCTTTTTAATGATTCAAATGGTTCTTACATTTATTTAGTGTTAAATGCCCAAAGACTTAGAGGACAATGGAATCCGGTGAAATACTTTTGCAATTATTTACGATGCATCTCTATGAAATATCCCCTGACTTAAGAGTGTTTAAGTGTTCTGTCTATACGGAAAGTAATTCCATCGTACACAAATCCCCAAAACGAAACTCCATGTGTGTGTCTTGGTGAAATTTTACAAACTGACTTATTGAAACAGAATGCTATTTACTTTGAAATATTAGAACATTTTCTAAACGTTTTTTGGAACCCAATGACATTGCATAGTGTTGCAACCTGTAATGTGAAGATGTGCATGAAATTACGGAGGGTATGGGAACTTCGGTCTGGTCAAACCAAAGATTTTAAAATTGGTTTGTGCTGCTTCTCTTCAAGCACGTGGCATTAATAAGTAAAATCAGAGACTGGTCGGCTCCGAGTCAAAATAATGAAATCCGCGTAGGATGACATGTCTTCCTGCGAACTATAGCATCGCGAACTAGCACGTCCGGCTCAGTGTGTCGATCTAATACAAAGCAGGTTAATAATTCATATTAAAATAACATGTTATCGTCCTGAATATGCATTTAATTTGCCAGTGGACACTTAAAAGCCATTATTTGTTACCACCACAGGCACAACCTTGCATAAAAGAGTGATTTTGCGGTCGTATAATGGTATTACGTTTGTCGTCGTCTTCCGAAGACATTTGGTTTCCAAATAATAACTTGAGTATACATGTAAGTGTATTGATCTTTATGAAATTGTACAACAAGGTTTTGTACCACAAAAGGAAGGTTGGAATTGATTTTTAGGGTTATTGTCCCATCTTTGTAGGAATTAAGGACCAATAACAAGCGTTTTTCTTGTTTCAGGACTATAACTTAATTATAAGTGTATGAATCTCTATGAAGGTGTAGGTCCGGTAAGACCCTTTTGGCCCCAAAATATAGCATTTTACAAATTTGTTGAAATGTTAACTTTTAGCTATTTATTGGAAAGTAGAATACTTCTGTTCCATAAATATGGGCTGTTTTTGACAATACAATGAACATGCATCAGGTACTAGCATCATAAATTCATGCAATATTACTGAAATCTTCACAATTTTAGCATTTGTGCTAATCTTAAGACGGGTTTTGTCTAAAATGGAAGTGGCCGCATTTGTGTTCAGTCTTACATGTAACATTTAAATATATGTTGTATTTGATGATAATACATAACATATATAAAGGTTGAGACTGAACACGAATGCGGCCACTTCCATTTTGGACAAGAAACATCTGAAAAGTGACGTTTTATGGCATATTTGATAGACTTTTCATACTCAAGCTTGAATTTTAGCGTCTTTCATAACCAAATCAGTTCAAACCTTTTACATCAACTAATTGAATCGACTGAAGTAGACACTTAAGTGTTTAAAAAATGTAAAAACTCTTTCATCAGCTGTACTTTGAATTTTAGGCCAAAACTAGCCCTTACCGGACCTTCTCCTTTGTACCACATGGCTCCATACTTCATGAGGAATGTTGTGACTGATTTTGGGGGTTATGACCCAAAACGTTCAAGAATTACGGACTAAAAAATTAGGATTTTCTGGTTTCCGGACAATAAATTAAGTATAAGTCTAAAATGAATCGTTTTAGGAAAAAGGGCTCAAAACAATACTTTTATTATACTTTGCATACTTGCTCATTTCTTGACCAATTTCAATGGGGTTTAAATCAAAGTCTTAAATTCTTGGGTTTTTATATGCATAATCTAACGGTGTATTTATAGATTCTTTTTTTTTGAAGTACGTTTTCAATTTGGTCCACATGAAGGTCCAAAGGGTCCACAATTAAACTTTGCTTGATTTTAACAAAAAGAGATTATTAAGGTTCTTTGCTATGGTGAATCTAACCGTGTATTTTGATTTTTGATTTTGGGCCCGGTTTTCAAATTGGCCCACATTAATGTCCAACGCGTTCATAATCAATTTTAGTTTGATTTAAAAAAAAAATTGAATTCAAGGGGTCTTTTAATTGCTGAATCTACACCTGTATTTGTATTTTGGGTATTGGATCATGATAGGTAAATATCCAATTTCATTTTTTAAGTTCTTAGACCACATTCATTCTGTGTCGGAAACCTATGATATGTCATATATTTGATCACAATCAAAATTCAGAGTTGTATTGCACACTTAATAGAAAGTGTAAGTAGATTTACAGTTAAAAATAGATACCGCATTAAATTTTAATTTTATATAAGAAATTATGTATAAGTATAGTTTGATATTTTCTATTCAATATTAGATCTTTTTTCAAAAATAATTAAAGGAACTAAGTTTTATGGATTTTTAAAAGATATTGTATGAATGATATATATATATATATATATAATTTTATATATAAGCTAACCCTTGACAAACTTACCTGTTATTGTCCATTGATAAATACTAGTAGATTAAATTCTTGGTACTGAATCTAACCTTGTACAAATGTATTTAGATTTTGGATATTGGACCACATTCTGTATGTGCCTGTCTCAAGTCAGGAGCCTGTAGTACAGTGGTTGTCGTTGGTTCTTGTCTGTCATGTTTGTTTTCGTTAATTGTTTTGTTAAAATTAGGTCGTTAGTTTTCTCAACCGAATTGTTTCATATTTTTCATGTTGGGGCTTTTTATAGCCTACTATATGGTATGGGTTTTTCTTACTGTTGAAGGCCTTATGGTTAGTACCTTTAATTGCTTATATCAACTTTATTTGAACCTTGGTGGATAGTTGTCTCATTGGCAATTATATCAAATCAAATCAAATATTTTATTATTCCAATCAGGGTCCAACAGGGGCATTTACAATTACAATTATGATGATATAATCAACAAACATGAGACATTGTACAGTATATAACGTGACAGATATTATAATAGACAAATGAAAATAGCATTAATAACAAAACAAAAATACATTAAAAGTACTATTGAGTATTTTTTCTCTTCCTTCCTTATTACTATTATTATTTCTATGTCCAGCAGTGCACAAATAAAAATATAAATAAAATTAAAATTAAAAATTAAAGAAAAAAAATAATAATAAAGTTTGAACATACTTAAGTTATTATCTTTAAAGATGGAAAATTTGTTCATCTGCAGGAGACACCAAGGGACGGTGCTCTAAGATATACTGTTGATTGCGATAGGCAATAACAGCAAACCTCCCCGTGTCAGAAGCAGATGAACAAAATAAATAGAGAAACTGAATCCAGTCAATTAACAAATAATTTTTTAAATAACAACAAAAATTATTGCTAATTATGCGAAACATGTCATATAAATCTGCTATTTGCAGTGTTTCACCAGGAATATACACAACTCTTTTAATACAGGCGAGTTCTCACAAGACAGCAGCCATAGCAATTTCTCTTGGGAATTTAAGTTAATGAAATTGGGACAAGATTCCGAAATAATGTGATATAAATGGTGTCTGTCTTCATTATATTTTGTGCAATAAAAGAGAAAATGAACTTCATCTTCAATATTACCAGAGTTACACTGATGACATAGTCTTAGGTGTGGAGGCCGGCAGTACCCTGGTATCGTCCTATTTCAATTTGCAAATGATGAGATGACACCCTAAATTTTGTTAATGATCTCCTAAGCTCAAAATTGTTCATGATATTTAGATACTTTTCGAAACCATAATTATTCTTAAATTTTACATAAGTGCGGAGCTTCCTTCTGAATTCTTGGTCAGTTGATCCAAATTTGTATACACGTCTCTTTCAATATTTTCCGGATGGTATTTTTAAAATATTTTCCCATCATTTACTTGCGTATTTGCCTTACAAATGTATATCTTAAAATTATAATAGAAAGATAGAAACTTTAGTAAGCAAAAATGATCAGCAACACAAGATCTACAATTAACACAATATTGAGGAAATCGTCCGACGTCTCCTTGGAATTATTGCCCTTTAATGACGATTTTATCATGTTTTGCTTTACATGATAAAAATTAAAATAGATAAATAGAAACTTTAAATCACAAAAATGATCGATAAGGCAAGATCTACTAACAAGTCACTTGCATACCCTCTTTTGTGTTTGAGCAAAAACTAGAGAAGATAGAGAGAAACTATGCAGACCAAATGATCAACAATACAAGATCAACAAATCAGAGATGTTTGTCATGCATTCTATTCTCGTCTTCTATGTATGTCCTTTGTTGAATATGCACATTGACCATGGTGAGCGACACCGGCTCTTTAGAGCCTCTATTTAAAAGTATACCAATCTTTAACTAAATTCTAAGTACACGTATCGCAACCCAATGTATCTTCTCTAAGGTTCTAAGAGTTTAATGGGTAATTCTTAAACAGATTACAAAACTATAAACGCCTAAAGAGTCTGCAGATAGTCTAAACCGGTAAATTTTGGAAAGATTTTGGCAACGTTTAAGTATTTATCGAATAAACAAAAATAAAATATTTAACCAAACAACAACTCTATAAAATAGATATAAACATAGTGAAGCTATTATATGTATTGTCTTTCGGATACAAATTATTTCATTTTGGTTAGCGTCGCCTGCCGATGTAAAAGTCAAAAACATTTAAAAAGGATAGATCTGATTACCCCTTGATTTATTTCAAACCAGGGCCATTTACAAAAAGTCTTTCAATCTTAAAGTTTACTTAGGGTTTTACAATAATTATATTATTATTATGATCGCTAAATTTTAAACATATCACCAACTTATAAACGCCTAAAGCAAATTTTTGCTTTTAAGTATTTATTCCTAAAACGAATAAGAAGGTCATCATTAACCAAAACAAAAATTGTGTTAGAAGTAAAGCTATTTATTGTCCCTTCGATGCAAAATTTTACAAAACCATGTAAAAGCAAATTTATATCTTCAACAGCATGCATGCAACATGTAACGCTGAGTAGCATTTTGAGTTTATGGAAATTTATGTGTAAAATTGTTAAAAAAAATTGAGAATTGAAATTGGGAACGTGTCAAAGAGACAACAATCCGACCAATGAGTCAAAAACAGACCAAGGCCACCAATTGGTTTTCAACACAGCGAGAAAATCCAGCAACCGGAGGCGGGCTTCAGCTTGCACATAAACAAAAATGTGTACTAGTTCAGTGAAAATGGGCGTCACACTAACTGCGAAACATATAAATGAACTAAAATTCAAAAAAGATATTTTAAAATATATAATTTAAACTTTTTAATATTACATTTCAAGTATGATAAATGTATGAAAAACACATGTTGGGCCCTGTGAGTGAAAAAAAAGATATAGAGAACTAGGCCCTAACCCTTGGCAATTTTGTATTACAATGCCTTCAACAGAAACATATAGCACTTAGTATAGTATTTTGATTTCAGGGGAATATGTAAAACATTGTTACAATATATAACGTCATCTTCAATTTTCAATGTGCAGACTAATTTTAGATTTTGACCCTATGAGTGAAATTTTTAAGTCCAGGGAAAATTGGCCTCGTCGCCCACCCCCCCCCCTTCCCTTTTTTCCTAAAATTGGAGGAAAGCCAAATGTTTATCAAGTGCCTGTGCTTTTGGCTATTTCTGTGGTTGACATTACCTGCTGCCAACAATTAGGTTTCGATGCTTTACTGTTTGAAAAAAAAATGGTTAAACAAGTTCACGGTTATGAATGATTATCACAATATCTTTATTGCAATCACGCAAAGTTGAAACCAACAAAATAAACCACCAATTACTGAGGCAAAATAATAAGAAACTGATCAAACTCAATAAGTCTCACAACCTTATGTTTTGTGATTTACGAAGTCGTAGCAATTTTATCACATATTTTATATTTTGATATAAATCAAGTAAGGCGAGAAGTACAATTATGTGCCGAGCATCGTGATAGACATCTTCTTTTGGACTGCTTCCTAGTGACTCATAAGATGGCCTACTAAACGACGACTTGGAGTGGGACCTTTTTTTAAAAATAATCTAAATAACGTATACATATTACCGTCTTGAATTTTCGTGTAATATGTCTAATATTGGCTGATGGGCCTCAGTCATCATGCAATTCTAATAATCTTACATAACCAACCTTTCAAACTTAAAAGTAAAGATCATGCATCCTTATTGTTCAGATTTATAATATCTTTTCCATTCGTCGACATTATCTCCGAATTAAAAAATACTATTGATCTGGATAACCGCTGTGCATACTTTAATGACAGGGCTAGTTTTCCTATTAGATAAGTAGTAACCTCCCTTGTTAATGTGATGTTGTAATTAATCGTTTAATTTTCACCATCTATATAATATTTCATTGTATTATTCAAATTTGTGATTCATTTTATATTTAAATATAATAATTTTATATTTTTTTATAGATAAAAACAAGGAAATTTGAAAGTCTTTGATTCATTAATCACCTTTCAAATCATAAGTCAGGCGGTCTATTCTGTCTACATTAAGTAGTAAATACACCGGGGTATCAATGGCTATCAAAAAGAAAAAAAAAAACATTGTATAACGTAAAACGAGAATTAAATAGAACCAAATGCAGAAATCGAATGCAAATGTTGATACTTTTCTTATTTAGAGAAATCAATAACGAAAAACAAAAACACTTATGATATTCATTTTGGTTTTTGAAAAATGAAAAACGAAAAATGAAAAGACTTCCGTTTTCCGTTTTGGTTTTCGAGAAATCAAAAATGAAAAACGAAAACACTTTTGTTTTTCATTTTGGTTTTTAAGAAATCAAAAACGAAAAATGAAAACATTTTCGTTTTTTGTTTTTTGTTTTTGATATTTCAAAACGAAAAACGAATGGACGCAAATATACACGGACCTGGATTATTGTCTTATTCCATATGAATTACTTGATATATTTGAGCAATGTGAAGTGATAACTATGTCGGAATTCATCGAAAAACATGATATATTTGAGTATGTTGATCCATTAGTGTCAAAACCTGATCACTCGATGCTTTTATGGAATTTATATGTAGAGAAATGTGTGACGGAAGCATCTAATGATAATGGAAATTTTAGTGAATATAAAAAGTTTAATTTGAAAAATATTCTAAATTTATCCTTAGCGGATCATTTACGTGATATTGAAGAGTTAATGTTATCCTTGGAATTAGATAATGTCAACCAAAATAACTTGGATATAGTTTACCAAAATTTTGTTAATCTTTTGAAAAACGAAATGTTGGAAAAGATGGATTATAAAGTTATTAAAGTGTCATTAAGCTCGAATATAAAAAAAACGGCGGATGAGAAAACCGTGGTGGTCGGATCATCTCACGAATCTGTGGAATGATGTGTGCGCTATGGAAAAAGAGATGCTGAAAAGTAAATCGGATACTAGGAAACGTCAATATAGACAAGAATTCATATGCAAACGGAAATTGTTCGACCGTGAAACACAACGTTCGAAGCGACGTTACTGGAGAGACCAATTAAATGAAATTGACAATTTGGAATCAACAAATCAAACTGAATTTTGGAAAAAGATCGGACGGGTCGGAGTAGGCAAAGAGAGAAGAAAAGCTATACCTATGTCTGTGCAACTACCGGATAGTAGTATTTCACATGATCGAGACGCAGTCCTGAATGAATGGAAACGATTTTTGTTTGTTGAACCCAGATGGTAGTATTGATAATCTTCCAACGGACACAAGTACAGATAATGGTACTACGATGAATAATGACATTACTCATGAGGAAGTTAAACGAGCAGTGATCAGTTTGAAAGTTAACAAAGCTGTTGGTGTGGATGAAATTCCATCGGAAGTCCTCAAGAATCCGTGTTTGTTGAACTTCCTAATAAGTTTCTTTAATAAATGTTTCTTAAGTGGTACAATTCCAACAACCTGGCGAAAAGGAATTATTAATTCAATACCTAAGTCGTCGACGTCGAATCCAAAAGACCCGATGTGTTACCGCGGTTTAACACTTGTTCCTGTTTGCTACAAGCTGTGCTGTCATATATTGAATAACCGATTGCTCGAATGGGAGGAGGAAAATAATATTTTAGATGATTGTCAAAATGGTTTCCGGAAGAGTCGTAGTACAATTGATCATATAAAGTCATTATCGTCAATTATTGAAACAAGAAAGCTAAAACGTTTGTCGACTTTCACAGCTTTTATAGACTTCCGAAAGGCGTATGATGGGATAGACCGTAATTTATTATGTCAGAAATTACTTGATATTGGAATATGCGGGAATATGTATCGTGTCGTTATATAAGTCAGTAGAGTGCTGTTTTCGAATAAATGGACAATTAACGGACTGGTTCAATGTTCAATGTGGTCTAAAGCAATGATGTTTGCTTTCACCGTTACTTTTTAAAGTGTATGTGAACGGTCTTGTTACGTATATATGTTCATTAAATGCTGGAATAAACATTGACGAGGAAAATGTATCGATTCTGTTTTAGGCTGACGACCTTGTATTATTAGCTGGCTCGGAATCAGACTTGCAAGTTTCGCTAGATGGACTTCATCTCTGGTGTGCGGAGAATAAGATGACAATAAACCATAACAAGTCAAATGTTGTTCATTTCCGACCAAATTCGACCCCAAGGACAATAAACAGTTTTAAATGCGGTGACCTTGACTTATATGTGGTGGAGAAATATACGTACCTAGGTTTAGTGTAAACGGAGCATTTGGACTATCAAATTATGGCGGAACACATAGCAGCATCCGCCAATCGTGCCTTAGGGCTAGTGATATCTAAATATAAATCATTTAGAGGGCTACCGTTTGATTCTTTCACAAAATTATATGACTCGATTGTTTTGAGTACAATCAGCTACTGAGCGGCAGTGTGGGGAGATAGAACATTTTCATGCATAAATTCGATAAAAAATTAGGCAATTCGTTTTTATATGGGAGTCGGACGGTACACACCTAGCGTAGCAGTGAATGGAGATTCAGCCTGGAAACCACCTTGTGTAAGCGATGGCGAACCGTTATAAATCATTGGAATCGTTTAAGGTATATGAACACCGATCGACTAAATAAAAGAATTCATAACTGGGCGGAAATAGTTTTAGACGTTATAAAGCATGTAAAAATTCAAATTATAGACTTTATCAGCAGTTTGAATCGTGTAATATTAGTGACTGGTATAATGACACGAACATTCATAAAACTACGGTGTTAGCTAAAATATAAGATAAACTTTTAACCGATTTTAAAAATAAGTGGACGGATGATCTCCATAGAGTTTCTGCAAGACGTATGGATGGTGGTGGTAACAAATTAAGGACATATAGAACATTCAAAACCGAAATTAGTTGTGAACTTTATTTAAAAACACTGTTATCTCCTGCTCAACGTAGAGCATATTCACAATTCAGGTGTGGGGTTGCACCTATACGAATCGAAACCGGGCGCTACGAACGTTTACCGATGCATGAACGGAGTTGCTTTATGTGTGATAATAAGATGGAAACTGAGGAACATGTACTACTTGAATGTCCGCTTTGTGACGATTTAAGGAACGAACTCTATGAATATATAAACAGTGAAGATGAGAACTTTAACATGTCTACGAATCGTGAGAAACTGTCTTTTGTGTTGGGGTGCCAAAATGTTAATGTTATTTATAAATGTGCAAAAACCTGCAAATCTATTTTAGACAGAAGGAGACGTTTTTTTATATGGATAATTTTTAGACTGTAAAGATTTCGTAATTTGTTTTAGAAATTTTAATAAGTACATATTAGTTTTATAAAGTCCTTTATTGTTTGATGAAATTTTACTTTTGTCTCTCATAATTCTTTTAAGAATGGCATTAATATATATTTATGTTTTATGATATATGTAAATATTTTATTGTGTATATTAATGGTGAGACGTTAATAAACTATCTATCTATCTATCTATCTATCTATCTATCTATTTATCTATCTATCTATCTATCTACTAATTGTAATGCTTTTTGTTATTTAATGTTTACATTTTTCGGGTTATATCTGGTCTATATACCAGCTTTGATAAGTGTTTGGTATTACTATAAATTTTCACTTCTTCGTACTATAAACATCAAAATTATTTATTTTGTAAAATATTTCCTTTCTCCATTTGAACTGTACACGTATACCTAACAACACAATTAATTTCATTTACCTGTGTTTAAAGTAATTGCAAATGGCTGATATTTTATTTTTTTTCAAGCATATTGTTTTTCTTAAATTGCTTAACATTTCACAGCGGTATAACATGTTACTTTAATTATTCTTCCCTTAGTTTATTTATTTTGTATTTGCATTATATCATAGATCAAATTTATTTGTTCAGTGTATGTTCACTGGTGTTAATATTCCATTTGATTGAGTTAAGCCATTTCAATTGAAATTTTATCGTGTGTCTTTCTATGTTGTGATGTTACACTATTGTTTCAGATAAGGGTGAAGGTTTGGTACCATCAAAAACCTTTAAACCCGCTGCAATTGTTTGCACCTGTCCTAAGTCAGGAATCTGATGTTCAGTAGTTGTCGTTTGCTAATGTGGTTCATTCTCGTTTTTTATATAGAATAGACCGTTGGTTTTCCCGTTTGATTGGTTTTACACTAGTAATTTTTGGGACCCTTTATAGCTTGCTGTGTTGAAGACCGTACTTTGACCTATAATGGTTTACTTTTATAAATTTTGACTTGGATGGAAAGTTGTCTCATTGGCACTCATACCACATCTTCTTATATCTAAATAAAGGAGAGAAAAAAAAATGTAACTTCATTTTTATTTCAATGTTCAAATAAATCTTGAAAGCGAAAATTATTCGATTTCCAAAGCGATCTCTGTACTAAACGCACAATGTTTAGGATATTTTCTTTACGAGTTGGACGAAAAGTGGCTCTTTCAAATATACTAGTCTGCATTTTCTTTTCTCCTCACTGGACATCTTGCTTCTTTCTGCCAGAAGTTCACCGCAACGAACTGCAAGTGAAGGTGGGAGGTCCGGGACCACGCTGTATCCGCAACACCTAGGCAGGTTATTGCAGGTTTTGGCAATTTAAATTTAAAAGCATATCATTATAATACAATATATCAATAAACCTAGCATCCTCATATACTGGACAATTTAAAAGTAAATGTTTTTCACCTCTAAAATATTGCAGTTAAAACAAACTCGGTCGTCAAGATTTTTCCTTTCATATCGACCAATTTCAATTTTCAATGGTGCTACACCACATCTTAAGCTTGAAAAAGCACTACGATGACGTAGTGGCATTTTCTGTAGCAAATATTGTTCAGTGTTTTAAGTATGTTTAAAGTGTTTATTTGTTCTCAATTAACTACCAGTATACTATATGATAAAATTCTTGTACACCAGTTTTTTTTTTTATATTTATCAAAAATGTTCTCTTCTACCTGAGATATACTATAACTATTAAGAAAATTATCATTTATTCTACAATATCTTTAAAATCAAAAGATTTCAACATTTCCATATCTTTTTAACACCAATTTTTCAATTTGCAACTAACTGCCTTTCATCACTGACTATTTAAAAACCTAATAATGTATTCTATTTTTTCCATATTTGTACATCTTGGCCAGTGTCTAAAAATAGTTGTCCACTGTTTAACACAAGGTGGCTTCCAACCCATATCACCTGCCACAGCATCGTGTGAGGTATATTTCCCTATGCCCATGTAGAATCGCATGGAAAGGGTTTTGCGCTGCTGTGATGAATAAAAAATCTCTGGTGCCCGAGATAGATGAGCCACAATTTATGACTGACCAAACTACCGTATCAAAAAGCTTTGTGTAGATATTGTAATAAAAACCACCATGTGCTTTGCATTAAATTTAACAATAAGTAGGCCTAGTGCCCTACTTGCTGACCTGGCTACAGCTTTTGCCCATAATTGGTAGTCTAAAAACTCTGTTAATAATAAACCTAAGTATTGGTAACTTGAATAATACTCAATATTTTCATCGTTTACACTGAATTGAAAATCTGATCTGGCTACAGATGGATTTCTAAGATGCATTGATTTTCTTAAGTTTACTTTTAAACTATTATGATTATACCATACTTTTAAAACATCTAATAATTTTTGTAAATCTTCAGCATTTTCTGCTAATA
Source organism: Mytilus coruscus (assembly GCA_017311375.1). Lineage (NCBI taxonomy): Eukaryota > Metazoa > Mollusca > Bivalvia > Mytilida > Mytilidae > Mytilus > Mytilus coruscus. Next base: position 22,623,689 of record CM029604.1, on the reverse strand, counting down.
ATACTATGTCATCGGCATAAAGCAAGATTGATAATTTTTCACCATCAATATCAATGCCAATGTTCAATAACTCAATATCACCAATTAAATCATTTATAAATATATTAAACATTACTGTTGACAATACACTCACATCCTTGTTTCAAAACAGTATTAACACTAAACCATTCAGTCATGTTACCATTTAATCTGACACAGCATTCAACATTTGAATAAATAGCCTTTAAAGCATACATAATTTTGTACTAACACCAAGGTTTTCTAATTTATTAAATAACAATACTCTATCAATATAATCGTAAGCTTAAAATCAATAAAAGATACAAATTAAAGTTGTCAATTTACATTTTTTTTTTTAGTTTCAATAACAAATACAATAGAAAAGTCATGTGGTTCAAGGTAATCTTATGTCATTATTGTTTCTTTGATCTTTAATTAGTTTCTACTTGTCACCTGTTGATATCAATCAAGTTTGTTTGTTTAACAGATTAACAGGGTTATAAACATGTCATGTCGTCGATGTAAGGTCAAGTTTACATGAATAGATGAACAGTAAGTTTTCAGTTGAAATGTTGAATTTAAATTCGCGTGGATTTATTTTCGCGATAATATACCAAACGTGAAATTCGTGAAAATAAGTACACCGCGAAAAAAAGTACAATATTACAATATCTATGTTCATTTGAAAAGGACATGTTGGAAATAAATGTATTTTGCAGATAATTTTGATATAATTACAATATGGTGCAAAAATTATGTTACTAATTGTGACAGCATTTTAATTTTGACGTCAGTGTTGTAGATGCCATTATTTGTTATAGTGAAATATCATGAACATGTTCGGTTCTATAAATAGGACCTGGAAACACCAGCTTTTTCTTTTGCCGATATCAATAATTAAAAGATATTGAAAACTGCAAACAAACGCATTCAAGTACTTCAAGTCTTGCAAAGTAGTATTTGTTCATACCGGCCGACAATGAAGCCAAAAGTGTGGTGGTGGTATGACGTAAATACTACACAGACGTTCGTAAGAATGACGATATTATTTATGTTCTTCTACGTTCAGATCTGTGCGCTCCACAAGGTATCATATAGCGAAAAATCAAATCATAAACATATCTCACCTTAAGGGGGCTCGCGGGTTCAAATTTTCGCGCCAACTGCGCAGGAAGTTGCGCATCGATATCGCAAGTCATACCTATTGTCGTAATTGTCAATGATAATTAATTTTGATTATTATAAATAATCTATTTTATTTAAATATATAACAAAAGAATGTTGTAATTGAAAACTGTAATTCGAGAATTTTATAAAATTTATTATTGCTATTTTCATTGTTGCAAATGCACTTCTGTTTTGTGGTAATGGCATGTTCTTGCCTGCGAGAGAAGATAAACACAAGATAAATCACAATAATCCAACACGTGGGCTGCTTTTCATGAATACTGAAACGCAGATCGAAAATATTAGAACACGATCTTCATTTTAGTAGCTTATGAAGCAGTTTCACACTTGTTTTATACACTAAAAAAGGACCCGGAAATGTGCGCAAAATGTATGTGATATTTTGTAAACAAACAATGAATAATGTAAGTAATTCTTCTTTACGTTTCTAGCGTTCCTTCATTTATTGAAGATTCTTCGCCATATAATTTACATCGTCTGCGAATGACCCCAGCACAAGAGTAATTCACGACCATAAAATCATTTGAAAGTTATTTTTTTTAACGGAAATGGAAACAAAAAACAAAAAACAGGGACAAAAATTAATGTGTATTATAAATTATATAAAACTGAGAATGGAAATGGGGAAATATGTCAGGACAACAATCCGACGACCGAATAGCAGAAAATGACCCAAAGCCATGCATGGGTATGAATCTATAATGGGTATTCAACACAGCAAAAAAATCCAGCCCCCGGAGTCAGGAACCAGCTAGCCCCTTATGTATTGTCCAGGGAAAATGGACGTCAAACTTAACGACAAAACATATAAATGAACCAACAAAAAAAATGCATACAAGACTAAAAAAGACCAGAATTTCCCGACTTGGGACAGGGTGAGGCGCAAACAATATTTCAGCGTGCTTAAACATGTTTTGTCAGATGTTAACCCTCCACTATACCTCTACCCAATGTGGAATAAGCAAACACACAGCAATACCCACACTAAAATGAGTGATGCTCATTGTACAATGTACTTGTGATAAATGTTATGACACATTATTTACAGACCGATCGTACTCCTATCGCTCAGGGTAAAATATTTAGCATAAAGTGCCAACCCGTGGTAAAATCACGATATATTCAAGCCCCCATCAATTATTTCTTAATTATTTACAGACCACTTAGGGTCCAAGAGTCGTTTTCACATTAAACTTACAACAAAGATCGATAGTACAATGTAAGTCATAAATAATTCATATACGATCAATGTTAGTTGTGAGGTTTTTTTTTAAATCGACTCCTGGTGTGATGACTAAATCACCATTTATTTGCGGCTTGGCAGTTGTGTTATATATAAAAAAGAAGATGTTGTATGATTGCCAATGAGACAACTCTCCACAAGAGACCAAATGACACAGAAATTAACAACTATAGATCACCGTACGACCTTCAACAATGAGCAAAGCACAATAGTCAGCTATAAAAGGCCCCGAAATGACAAATGTAAAACAATTCAAACAAGAAAACTAACGGCCTAATTTATGTACATGTACCAAAATTGAACAAAAACAAATATGTGACACATCGACAAATGACAACCACTGAATTACAGGCTCCTGACTTGGGACAGACACATACATACAGAATGTTGTCTACATCAGACACCATAAGTAAATTAATACTAATGACCATTTGATTTTTCGGAAAAAAGGCAGGAGTTTCTTTCTTTTGCAAACAGAATTTTCATTTACTCTGTTGTTAGTTTAGATTATTAGTCCCCTACCGACGAAGTCGAAGGGTACTTTAGGTTTGCACTCTGTCCGTCTGTCTGTCCATCCGTCAGTTCGGCAAATCAGTTTTCCACACTTTTTTTCTTCATGCTTGAAGATATTGATTTGATATTTGGTGTATTGTTTTAGCATGACAAGTTACTAATCAAGTTTGAATTATGTTCCGGTCTGATGTTTTTATGCAAGAGTTATGGTCCTTTGACTTCGAAAATTTCGCTCAAATAATCAGTTTTCTGCACTTTTTTTCGTCATGCTTGAAGATATTGATTTGAAAATTGGAACATAGTTTTATCATGACAAGTAGAAAATGAAAGGATATGGAGTAAATGTACATGGGACAAAATCGCACAAAATACATAGAAAACATAGAAAATTATCAATGAACAGGGCTTTTATTCCTGTTCTTCATCTTGACAGTTGATGTAACATATCAAGTTTGAATTTTGTCCCGGTCTGATGATTTTGTGCAGAGTTATGGTCCTTTGACTTAGAAAATTCACTTAAATAATCAGTTTTCAACACTTTTTTTCGTCATGCTTGGATATATTGACTTGATATTTGTTATACAGTTTACTCCATGACAAGTTATAGATCAAATACGAATTTTAACTGGTAGGGGACTATGTATTGCCATGCAATACTCGCAAAATTCTTGTTTAAGTATGAGTCGTTTTGCTCTGATTCCTGTTGTTACATACTAGTTTCTCACTAATTCCTGATTGTACTGTGCATGCTTCTACTAGGTTATCTGGCTGGAATTTTTAAAGAAATTGATAAAAAATACAAAACAAATATGAACTCTTTAAACATTTCATGTACATTTTTTGGTTGTGCACTGTTTCACGGGGAAAACTTTGATTTCCAATCCCCAAAAAAACTAACAGTTTTTCTCAGCTGTATATATGTTGTATATTTAAATGTTGGGGAGTAACCCCACCAACCTCTTTTTCAAAAATTCTGGGTCCACCCCTGTAGATTATTCATGTAAAACATGGCACAAATCAAACTGTGTTGATTAATTAATAATAACATTGATAAGGTGAGGCGCATATTAAACTATATATTTTAAACAATTTACTGTTGTATTAAAATTTTGTTCTCTTTGCCAAATTTTATGTCAAATGTCTTAATTAATAAAGTTATATCAGTATGTGTTTTGCTAGAACAGTACACTTTTCATGGACAGAATTAAAAAGTTAAGATTAATTCAAATCAGGCTATGCTTTTAAAATAGTTGGAATTGAAAAAGGGGGGTACATGCAATAGTTCTTATAATTATTATCACAGTGGCAAAATGTAAAAGGTTATTCGTGTTATTTCATTGATTCGATACTTTTATAATTTCTTTATTACATACAAATGAATGTACATTTTAACATATGGGAAGTGAACGTCCATATTTTGAGTTATAGCTGGTAGATATTCTATAATTTTAATATATATGTTTGCCTAAAAGTAGAACATTATATAAAAAAAAAATATATGGTATGATATCCAATAAAACAAATGAACAAATGACACAGTAATTAACAACAATAGGTCACTGTACCACTACGTGCTCAACAATGAGCAAAGCCCATACCACATAGTCAGCCATAAAAGGCCTGTAAAAATCTTATTGAGAAAGTGCAAGTCTAGTGTTCTTTTTTTATATTTTCATTTACCGGGTATTGTCTAAAAGAAATGCAGTTAACAAAATGTTACAAATGCGTATCCAGGATTTCGAAAAAAGGGGCAATAGGCTTCCCAAACTAGGCAACGTTTGAAGTGGGACATGTAAAAAGGCTATGAATTAACCATATATGTACCTCCCCTAAATCCACATCTGTGAAATAATAAAATAATTTTATTTTCAAACTGAATAGACATTTTTTATAGACTTTGCATGACCTTAGACCTTAGATTAGGGAATTATAAAAGAGTTGACAAAGTAAAAATACAATCTTTATTAAAGACAATACTGATATATCCATTTTAATCATTTAGCTTAGCTAGTTTATTTTTTACATTTATTAATTTAACAATTTTAACTACATGTACACATATCAATTTTGTGGTTTAAAAAATTTAATATTGCAAAAATGTGCTTTTTAAATGCCCTAATATATTATGTAGCATGTATTTAAAGCAATTGAAGAATCATTCAATGTATCAAGGATTCAAGATTTATTACAATTATTCAAAATTTAAATTAATATGTGCCTGTGCCTGAAAAATAAAAGATTATCAAAAAAGAAGGTGGCTTTACATGATGACATAAAAATGTATTTTTTTTTCTACCAATTTAAAATTTTTAAGGTTTTTTAATTCTTCCATATGAGTATAAAATGTTCTTGGCCATGTATAATTGAATAAAAGAAAAACGACCGTGCAAGGGCTGTATAGCCAGTCAAGGTCGTTAAAAACGCCCATCATCATCATGATTGAAAAAAGTTATTTGGTCAATTTAGGCAATAACACATATTTACACATAAAAATTAATACAGAAGCTATAGGAAGTAAATTCTGGTGTAAATTCGTTTTGCATATGTTAAGAAGTACAATGTATGCTGATGCAATATATTTTTCAATTTTTACTTTTTAGGCCCAATTGTCATACACATAGATATAAGAAGATGTGGTATGAGTGCCAATGAGACAACTCTCCATCCAAGTAACAATTTGTAAAAGTAAACCATTATAGGTCAAAGTACGGCCTTCAATACGGAGCCTTGGCTCACACTGAACATCAAGCTATAAAGGGCCCCAAAATGACTAGTATAAAACCATTCAAACAGGAAAACCAACGGTCTAATCTATATAAAAAAAACGAGAAACGAGAAACACTTATGAACCACATCAACAAACGACAACCACTGAACATCAGGTTCCTGACTTAGGACAAGTGCAAACAAATGTAGCGGGTTTAAACGTTTTAATAGGCGCCAACGTTTATACTGTCCATGTGTGCAAACGCAAATTACTCTTGTTAAGGATTTGTTTTTCATTTTTAAAGGGATTACCAAACATAGTGTCATATAGCTGGCTATGGGGTATGCGAATTCCTCATATTTGAAGGCCGTACGATGGCCTATACATGATAACGCTGCTTAAATCTACGTCATTTTTAACTATGGGGAATAGTTGTTGAAAATAAATTGTTAGTACATTCGTTCATAAAAAGAATAGTTTCGTGCTCATAAAACAATTGAGATATCTTTTTCTAACTTATATATAGCCTCCTGTGATTTAAATGAACACTGATGTCTACGTCATTTGAACACGGTTGGATAGTTGTTTCATTGGCAATCATACCACATCTACCTATTCAATACCAATGAAAATCTCATCAACCTAAATTTATTATAATTGGCACCATATTTCGGTGCTACTACACATCAAACAATAAATATCAAACAATAGACCACTTTCGAGTTCTGCCCTTCACCGGAAAAGTTAATTATACGCGCCTCTATGAAGTCATTTACCAGATAGAGGGGATCGCCTGTATCCCTGTGCTACTAAAGTTCATCAAGCGTCTTCGTGATCGTCATTATGCAGGATAAACTAGACATACTGTTTGTTCCGTAGGTACTTAATCACAATTTCCTAATGACGGCAGTGCTGATTATCAATTATAAGAATTTAATTTGCCGAATAATTGGTGCAATATAGCATGATACTTTTTCAACCGCTCGCTTAACATGGGAAGGAAAGTACAATGCCCCTAAACGCACGAATGATGTTTACTAAAACCAAAGTTTTTGACGGAAATGCAACGAACTCGAAAGTGGTCTATTCTCTTAAAGGAATGTGTAGATTTTATCCTATTTATATGGAGGATAGTCCTTGTCGTGGCCACTCAATTTAAATGAAGTCTTACAAATTAGGTAATGTAACGGTCCTTCTTAAATGAAGTAAAAAAAATCAAGAGGAACATTGTATATATTGTATTTTTTTCCTTCTGAAATCTAATAAAAATACTATTTCGGCATACATAGTGAATATAATACAATAGAACACCCCCGCTACGTCGCGGGTTCGTGACTGAATTAAAGTACCTACGCCTTATTTTTAGCCTGGATTTTGCTATTCGTATTATCATCTGAAAACGTCATGCTGATTGTAAGGTGCACACTGTTCCCTGCTTTCAAAATCTTTCTGTTTGAACCCGTCCTGTTTTTCTTACTACAATAAACTCACTGTAAAATAAATTTGATTTTTAAACTAACTAACCACAATTAATAGTGGTATTGAGATGGATGAAAACAGACTTGTTTAATAGTTCACTATAGTGTAACATAGATATAAAACTACTACTGGAAGAATTACAGGTTCTCCTGATAAAGAAGGGATTTACAAACGGCAACAGGTAACAACAGCCGGAACTACATGTGACATATACATGTAATATTGGTATCGGTATCGGATTCAACCCAGAACTTGTTAATTATTGGTAATATTAATTATGTGGAAAACAAAAGGGCCTGGAATGATGTAATTTTTAAACAACACCATTGTCCTATATATGTTATGTATAAAGTTGAATTCTTTTAATCGTCGTTTTTAATTCATGCCGGCTAACAAATTTAACCTCGTTATTTTAGTAGTATAGATGTGGTAAAAGGCATATCTATCTTCATGACCGATTTGATATTGTTGACATCTGTAAATGGATACTTCTCTTCTATTTCTAAGCTCACGTTTATTACCTTTCTCAAAATAGCATTAGTAAGTAATAGTGAAAGTTCAATTATAAGCTAACATTGAAATTAAAAGACCCACGAAAAAAGGGGTGTTAAGATCCCCGAGCTCGGAGGCGAGGGTATTTTAATACCCCTTTTTATTCGTAGGGTTTTTAATTTCAATATTAACTTATAATTGAACTTTAACTGACTTACAAACCATTAAAAAAATCCCAAATTCACATGTTTGATAGTAAATTCAAGCACCTTCTGTCCCTTTGGCGGACAAGTCTATATTTCTATTATTATTGATGTGTCAGGGCTTCTTATATGTGTCAATTAAAAGTGCTCACAACACCATACATATATGATAATGAAATAAAGAATGGAAAAAGTCTTCGAAAGTTCACGTGATTTAGCGCGTGAATATTTACTGCGCTTGCAGTTGCATTTTCGTCATTTGTAATGATGGATCTCGCCGATGAAGATGTTTTCTTACGTAACATAAATTCTCACAAGCATTTGAAAACAAGGAATTGGTTGAATTTGGACTTTTTTCGCACCATGAAAATCTCGACTTTCTTAATTTGTCCTAAGAGGAGACTGTAGAAAACAAAGATACAGATGCTTCTAACCATTCAAAACCAAGTACTTATTTGAGGCTGAAGTCATTCATTTCAGTATTAATATATATAATCAAAACTATATTTGGAGGTTAGCGGCCTCGAATTCTCCTATCCCCGTAAATCTTCCATAAAATTCTATTTTAGTGCCATTCATTTAGATAAGCACAAATTAATTTGATGTACATTCCCCGATGTACACTGTTATTCAATAAATAGACTTTAAATCAATTTATTTACGATATTGGTCAAAGTTCTGTCCTGAATGACCTCGGTAGATTTTTGGCGAATATTGGTTTGATTGATTGATTGGTTGATTGTGTATTGCTTAACGTCCCAAATACGGGATCGATAAGTTCTCATTGGTTATAGAAAATTCCAGAACAGATAAAGGAACCCAGTCAATTCACTTACGGGGGCCTCGATGGCCGAGTGGTCTAAGTATCAAGAGAAAAGTACTCGAACTACTGTATCACTAGACTGTCAACACTGAGGTTGTGAGTTCGAATCCCGGACGTGGCGGGTGCGCTCGACTACAACCTTTATTGACTAGGATTGTCAGTTTTCCTACCGAAAGTTGGTTGTTCTTTCCGGCTTCCTCCACCAATAAAAAATAACCGCCATGAAATAGCACAATAGTGTTAAAAGTGGCGTTAAACACCTTCCAATCAATCAATCAATCAATCAATCAATCAATCAATCAATCAATCAATCAACCAATCAATCGATTAATTTACTGGGATAAGATTAGTTGATTTTTTTTTATTCTTTCGTCTTATTGTATGGACGAACTATCCACTTCTAAATCTAAAGATCATACAAATTAATCTTATGGATGTTTCATAATCTGAATCCTAACCAAAACCGGATAATACCAGATGTATCAAAAGATTAAAGATAAAATATAACACAATGAAAATTTAAAACGCTATTTGTATATCTATATCTAAGATCAAACAGTTGTCTTAATTTCTTCATGCCAACGTAAACATAAAAAAGACGCAGTTTATACATGTGTGCGCTGCCAATATATATCATTATTTCCTTTATATGATGTGAATTGAACAAGAATACAGATGTCTTAGAATGAGCTGAAATATGAGTAAAATTAAAAGTACTAGCGGCTCCTAATAACCATAATCTCCAATATGGTAAAATGACCCCTTCTGTTTTTTTTTTTTTTTAAGTATCAGATTCAAATGAAACAAGAGAAACTATTAGTGAGGTTACCAAACTTTTCTCTCAAGTTTAAAATATCCAATTGACAATACAATGCTCCGCAGAGGTCAAAACCTGAACAGTTGGGGCAAGTATGGACACTATATTCAAACTTGATACAGATCTGAATTTGGATTATGATTAAATATTTGACACATCATAGGTTTCTGACACAGAATAAATGTGGTCAAAGAACTTAAAAAAATGAAATTGGACTTTTACCTATTATGGTCCAATATCTAAAATCTAAATACACGGTTACATTCAGCATATCATAGAACCCCAAGAATTTTAATTGTTGACGAAATCAAACTAAAAAAGTTTAATTTATGAGCCCTTTGGATCTCAATGTGGACCAATTTGATAACAGGGCCCAAAATTCAAATCTAAATACACGGTTAGATTCAGCTTATCAAAGAACCCCATATATTCAATTTTTGTTGAAATCAAACAAAGCTTGATTTTAGACCCCGATTTGGACCAACTTGAAATCTGGGCCAAAAATCAAAAATATAAATACACTAGCATGTCAAAGAACCTCATATATTCAATTTTTGTTAAAATCAAACAAAGTTAAATTTTGAATTCAATTTGAACCAACTTGAAAATCTCAATACATGTTTAGATTCATCATATCAAAGAACCCTATAAATTCAATTTTTGTGAAAAAATCAAACAAAGTTTAATTTTGGACCCTTTTGACTTTAGTGTAGACCAATTTGAAAACCGGCCCCCCAAAAAAAATCTAAATGTACGGTTAGATTCAGCATATCAAAGAACCCCAAGTATTCTTTTTTTTTTTCTAATCAAAGTTTATATTGTGGAACCTTTGGACCTTAATGTGGACCAATTTAAAGACAGGCCCAAAATAAAAAAAATCTAAATTCACGGTTAGAATTGGCATATCAAAGAACACCAATAATTCAATGTTCAATGAAATCAAACAAAGATTAATTTTGGACCCTTTAGACCTTAATCTGGACCAATTCATAAACAGGACCAAAATTCCAAATTCTAAATAAACGGTTAAATCCAGCATATGAAAGAACCCAAAGAATTTAAGACTTTGAATTAAACCCCACTGAAGTTGGTCAGAAATAAGCAATTTATAGAAAGTATTACAAAGGTATTGTTTTTGGCCCCTTTTTGCTAAACGATTAAGGTCATAACCCCTAGAAACAATCCCAACATTCCTTTTATGGTATGGAACCTTCTGGTACAATTGCATATCAATCCATAGACTTATACTCAATTTATTGTCTGGAAACCAAAATGTCTTCGGACGACGACGACGCAGAAAACGCCATAACATAATACGAACGCAAATATTTTGCGGACGTATAAAAAGTTCCACCTTCATTGAGATCCCTATAAGAAATCCATCAGTTTGCTTCTCGGTAGGAGTTTTACATTAAAGTGCATTTAATTATAATGAATCAAACAAATAAAATCAAGTATGTCCCCTCGAGATATATATTTTCATATTATTTCGGTGGAATGGTAAAGAACTTGAGTGGTAAAATACCACACTCTCTGTCCGTTAACGAACCCTAACAATATAGTTCTTTGAGTAGTCCGTTGCTAGCCATTTCTCTAAGTATTAGTCTAATATAAGCCCCACCCCCTTTCACTTTATAATACCAAGTTAGTTATGTATTGTTTTATGTGTTTCCTGCACATTCATATTACAAACGGATATACCAATATGTTTACAGTAGTGTAATATGTAGAGCTCGTAAATTTAGATAAATGTGATTTTAACACATGACACAGGTAAAATCTTTGTTCTTATTTTGCTTTAATCTAGATAAAGCACAGCTCAGGTGTGCATTAACAACCTCAGATATACTGCACAGTTCAAAAGTACTCTTTCCTTTAGGGGCGGATCCAGAATTTCTCAAAGGGGGCGTAATTCTATAAAATAGAATAAATACCGCCGAGTGTATCGAACAATTTTGACGATGTTATGCTAAAACATGATATATTTTCCAATCAAAGGGTGGACTTTGGTTCAAAGCCTGATCGGGTAAAACAAATTCATTTCAAAATTGGAATTTGAGGATTCTCCTGGTAACCTCAATTACTGTACAAGTTCGAGGCGAAGACTAGTCGACTTAAACCTCAATATAATGTACAAGTTCGAGGCGAAGACTGGTCGACTTATTTTCAGGTTAAAATGTCTGGATTTAGTAAATTGTATTATCGCGGTCTGTGAACTTGTTAAAGTACAATTTTTAAGTCCGGCTCAGCATGTCATTGATAAATAAAGCAAGTTTTACAATTACAAATATTAACGTGTTTATCGTTCTCAATATGCTGTTTATGTTTGCAACTGAACTGTAAATTATCAATTAACAAGTCAAAAGGTGACTGTTCATGACATATGAAATATAACTATTTTTAAACCTGTCAAATTGTATTGAATTTTTTTTTTCAATTTTAGAAACTGATTCAACCTCAATATATAGGGATGCAGATTGTCCAGAGTTTAGACATAAACTACCTGTTACGTCTGAAGAAATTTCTGATTTAATATAGTGTCACAATACCACAGTCTACACGAGCTCATTATAAATGTGACTATAACGTTTTCACTAGTTTGCAAAATGAGAGGAGTGCTCGTCCAGTTAGCGACAATTTACGCATCACTGTCGAAGCAATCCCACCGAATAATACAGAAATGGAGCCAAATATAAGAGATACAGATTTGCAATATTTCCTAGCTGAAGTAAAAAAAAGATCGACGGAAAAGACTACCCGTCACAGTCATTGTATCAGTTGTTTGTGGCCTTACAAGGACACATACGATTGAGTGATGCATCAGTAAACCTGCTTACTCAACCTATCTATGTCAAGTGCCGCAAAGTACTAGACTATGTGATGAAGAAGAGATCAGCGGAAGGGTTAGATGCCGCGAGTCGAAGAAGAGCAGAACCCATTACAAGTTTGGAGGAAACATCTTGTGGGAGAGAACAGTCATAGGGTCTGATGATCCCCCAAAACTTATGGATACAATGGTGTTCTTGAATGGCATACACTTTGCCTTACGCGGTGGTACAGAACATCGTAATTTGAGGTTAAACAAAATTCCACAGATAACAGGGCCATACATAGATTCTGAAGAACAAAACCGATATATTCTTTACGAGGAAGACATATCAAAAACAAATTTAGGAGGCATTAAAGACAAAAAGCTTCCACCAAAGACCGTCAACGCGTATGAAAATATAGAATACCCGGACAGGTGTATTGTTAACTTGTTTTAAAAATACAAATGCTTGTTGTATATATGTTAATACAAAAACAAAATTATGTTTTTTTCGTAATTTAATGATTATAATCATAATTAACACTATATTTTATTGATAGTACACATCTCTATGGCTTTTATATATTTTATATATGAAATATTTGCCACTGGACACGAAGCAACAAAAAATCAAGAAATCTATGTGTTTTCATAGGAAAAATGTGTACGGAATGAACATGAAATCATTTTGATATTTCAACGTCTTAATCTTAAAAAAAAAAATCAATTCGAATCTTTTCTTACCTCGACTGAGGCGTCCTGTTTTTTTTGGCGTTTGCATTTGCGGCGCTTACAGATTTTAAAGTTTGTGATCTGTCACTTTAAGGGAAACACAAGGGTTAGAACCAGGATATTTGAAAAGGGGTGTAATTTCCGATTTTTTTAAATGTAGTGCGACAATTTTTAGGACCATTTAATACTAAAAATTTATAAATATCGTGATGAACATGAGATTTAAAAACAAAATTGCGATCAAAGGAGGCGCGTACGCCCTCTATGGACCACATAGATCCGCCACTGAACCCCTAATGTTAGGTCAATGATATTTTGCAGACAGTTGTGTTACCATTGTCAAATCTTATATATCCTTTGCATTGAAAATATTTGGCCTCGCCCTCTGAGTCATGGTACATTGACTCGGAAACTTCTGCATACTTATTATCTATATTTCACATCCGAGGCTTATTTCTGTGTAAAAAGTTTCCTTTTATTACATTCAAGTTATTTCTAACATTTCTCATAGTTTCCGAAAAGTCCAACTTTAAATGGGTATGTTAGTTTCTTAATATCTATTTCATGGAAATTCCAAACTTGAAGGCAAAATTTGATAATTTTCTGTACTCCATCAATTAAGTCTGAGTAGCTCTAATGTAGACAAGTTTTATATAATATATCTTAATTCGGTAACTCCAAAACTTTTTAAAAAAGATTTGCAACTGATAAAGTTTAAACAAGTCTTAGCCAAATCGCACTTTTCTTTATAAACCTTGCATATCATGTAAAAATATATGCATATTATAGGCACATCTTCGTATTTATATATACATATATATATATATATAAGGCCTTATATATCATGTACTGTATTACGACGCTAGATTAAAACTGACGAGGAAAGGTAACACCCGGCCACCAAAAGCTTTATTATTTGAAGCCTAGGTGGTCGTGTGGTCTAGCGCGTCGGATACAGTGCAGCCGATTTGGTGTCACGATATCTCAGTAGCATGAGTTCCAATCCCGGCGAGGGAAGAACAAAAAATTTGCAGATCTAACATTGTTGGGCTGATGTTTAGACGAATCCTGAATAAATTTGCGAAGAAAATTCGCAAATAATTAGGAATATTTAGCCATGAATATTACTAATGGTTAGTATAGGATCGTCATTTTAATGCATTTCAATAACTATTAGGTTTTATTTGATGGTTGATTGATTATAAGCTGTATAACACAAAACAAATAGAACATAAAAGAGAGGCGAAAGATACCAGAGGGACATTCAAACTCATATGTCGAAAAGAAACTGACAACGCCATGGCTAAAAAGGAAAAAGACCAACAGACACACAAAACACAATATAGAAAACTAAAGACTGAGCAACACGAACCCCACCAAAAACTGGAGGTGATCTCAGGTGCTCCGGAAGGGTAAACATAACTAGCTTCAAAATTCAAATTAAACATGTTTAAGGCAAAACAATTATTTGATACTTTTTATTACATTCTGGGTAAAGTGAAATACCTGTGCAATGAACATTTTTTTTATTCATCGATGAAGAAAAGGTGTGTTTGAATACTTGTGTGCTACTATGTAAAAGTAACATTACAAATTACTTCAAAATTCAAATTGTTCTGTTTTCTTTAAAGCTTTAAAAATTCTAACAGTAAGCCTAGGTTTTATGTTCATTTATGAATTCATAAAATAGTTTTACAAAAAAGAGAATTCATTTATATATTTCATTGCTTCCCTGCTGATATTTTGCCAAGATTCTTGCCGACAGACATATAGATTAAAACAAATAGTAACTTGATAAATCATTTCATGAAAATAATAACTTTTAATGCGATGTCTATTTGTCTAGATATTTTGAAATTTTCTAGTCTGCTTTTTCTCTTTTTTTTATAGATTTTCTGATCTTTCTTTAATTAGCCTTCACGGCCAACCAAACAATAATTCTCAGTAGTATACAATACGCATAAAATATATGGCATACAAATATTTCAATTGGTTAAAATTAGGTAAAAGAAAAATGTATCTTTCAAAATTCTACTTTCAACGAGGGATCGTATTGATTCATAGTCGTTTCGTATAACGTTAAGTGACAAATATTTCATGCATATAAATGACCATTTTTTATGCACGACCTTTCAACTTTAAGACAATGTAAGGTATGTTACGAGACTTAGTTATTGGTGTTTTTCAGATTTAAATATGGCCTTTTGACGAAAAAATGTTGTTAGGTTTTTTAGATTCCTTTGTAGAATGTTCTAAAACACTAATTTACTGTTTAGGATGTTCGCTACTCTGTTTCAAAATAACAAGCTTTCTAAAAGACTGTTATAAATTGATAGTTTATGAATAACACAACTAAAAAAACAGATAAAAATGAAGGGTCCGTGTCCTTGTTTTCGAGATATAGGCCATAATGATTGAAAATTTGGCGGGAAACGATTCTCTCTAGATTTTTCATCCATTTATCATTGGTACCCTTTTCTTTCAAAAACTACGAAAAAATAACAAGGATTTTATGATTTTCAGATATGGCTTTTTAAACTATATGTAATAAAATTATGAAAAGAAAACTAGGGGTTAGCGGGCAAAATTTTTAATGGCAATACACAGATAAAACCAGAGAATTCCGAATATCTGACAAAAATTCAAAAACAAGAGGAGCGAACATCCTTAAGCTTGATATCAGATAAAAATTCCAAGTTGTGCAAAATAAACAATAGAATGTTGTAGAATCCCAAACAAACCAATCAAATAATCGAATAGGTATAAATGCTATTTGTAGATTTTTTTTTTAAATATGCAGTGAACAGTATTTTTCAATCATGTTCTGATTACAAAGGACACCTAGTTTTCGTTTATAGGTCATCGTAGTAATGCTGTTCAAAGTTACAAACGGACAGCAAACTTCCAATAAAATGAGTCATCCGAGATCTTGTATGGCAAAACGCAGAAAACGACCACGTGCAGAGAGACAAAACTAGACATGACTCATCTCACCAAGTTGTTATCATAGAGCCTGCCCGAAAAGAATCCGTCACTGAGCCAACAACACTTAGTTTTACTTTCAATATAAAGCTTTGAATATTTCATGTATAATTACGTTATTTCAGAAATAAATTTGTAAACGTTGTTAAAATTTTCCTGAATTGCACATTGTTGTAGGTTTATTATATTTTTTGTCGTGTTATATTGTGCAAGTTTTGGAGAGTTTTAGTTTAAAAAAGTTGTAGCCATACAATACAATACTTTATTCTCTAAAAACCAATACGATCAAATGTACAGAGAATGACATGCAAAAACAATATACAAATAATACATAGTATGGTAGAGGTGAGTTAACATTGTTGTAGTATGAGATACAATATAAAAAAAAACAAAAACAAAAACAAAAACAAAAACAAAAACAAAACAAAAAACAACATTGTAGTGTGGATTAGCTAGAAGAACCGATTTTCTCGTTGATTATTTTAATTAGTTTACACAGTTTTTTAAGAAGAGAAATTTTCTTTGTGTTAAAAAGTTTCTCCAGTTTTATTACATTTGAGTGACATGAAAATATGGAGGTAGATACTGTTTCCTGTCATTTTTCAGTGTAGGACATTCTAAAATATAATGATATTCGTCTCCTATCTCTGACCTGTCGCCAAGTGGCGCAATTTCCTATGGAGAAATCAACGTTGGCTGACGGACTTTTCTCTTAATTCTTTAGTGACCCCCATCGATCATTTAATGGGCGTGTCTCATTAGTGAAAACCTCATTAGTGAAAACGTGATTGAACTTTTAAGAATCAACCCCCACTTCAAGATGCCGGGTCTTTAAGTTAAAAGTACAATAAGTAAACAATAGTCATCTATTGTTACATAGGATTGCCCAGGTATCTTAAAATTTAACTCTTCTTTGAATAACAAAGAAACTGTCACGAACATGTTTGTAAAGCAAAATAACACCTTTTGTAACTGGTAAATATTCTTATTTCAGCAAAATGATTTTATAGATTTTACATTGCTGACATTTGTGAATGATTTATTCACTTCTAGGCTAATATACAATCTCTAACTTCTATCAAAATTGTTTCAAACAAATTAACATTGCACTGATGTCTTGTGTAAGATGCAAATGTACTATTTTTAGTAACAAAACTAGCTTCTTTTTTTCGTTCAGTGACATCCTACTTTTGTTTATTTAATTAAATGATGAGGGCAAATTATCATGATGAGAAGGAAAGACAGTAGCCAAAGAATTAAAGAAAACTCCTTGGCCAAAAGAAGGGGAAAAAAGACAACAGTTCAAAACAATACACAAATAATAAAAAAAAAAAATCAATAAGCAAATCCAACAATAAATCTTGGTCTATCAAATTGTCCGAAACGGTATGAGGTTCCTGTAATAAAAATAAGGAGATGAGGTATGATTGCCAATGAGACAATTATCCACCAAAGTTCAAATAAAGTGGATGTAAGCAATTATAGGCAAATGTAAGGCCTTCAACCATTTGAAAAAACCTATACCGTATAGTCGGCTATAAAAGGCCCCGACATGAAAAATATGAAACAATTCAATTGAGAAAACTAACGGCATAATTTATAACAAAACAATTAACGAAAAACAAATATGACAGACATGAACCAACGACAACCACTGAATTAGAGGCTCCTGACTTGGGACAGGCATATAAAGAATATGGCGGGGTTAATTATGTTTGTGAGCATGGTTAGTATTGAGAATTAGTAGCATGAGATCTGTTTGCTGCTGACAAATAATAGGCAGGTAATAGGTGATATTAGGAGATAAGGGGTTGTCATTGACATCTTTCTTGTATTAACTCCAAACCCCAACACAACACAATCTTTTATGCAGGAAATGTCAATTGTTATCTTAAACAAATTAAGATGATTTTAATTATAATCATTTTAAAGATACATGTACCATGGACAATAAGTTGATTTACAGGTCTTTGGAATATACATTTTGTTTCCAAGAAACGTGATGCAAATTGTTTTTAACTTTATAATGATTTTATCGAATACAATACACGTGATGATAGATATATATATATCCCAAAAGAGAAGTCATGACCGATTTGGCATTACTGACAGTTATGAATTGATGTTTCACTTCTATTTCTAAATTGACATTTATCAGATTTATCAAAACAGTCTGAAACTTTTCTTAATTTTTTAATTTGCAAAAATGTTCAAATATGCTTGTTTTGGTGTTGAGTTATTTTTTTCCCTTTCGTTATACTAGTTTATTTTCGTCTTTTATAAATGAATTTATTTATTTATTCATTCATTTTGGTTAAGTTCTTTTTTATTTAGTTTCTACGCATTGCATTGCTATTTTCATTAGTCATGTTATTTTATATTGTGTACTCCTTAGAATTATTATACTTTATATACTTGTTATTAATTAACCTATACGGTTAGACTCGTTAGAATATAAGATATAAAAGACCATTACAATGTAAACAATGGTAAATACAAGGTGCAATTGGAATGTATTTGGCGTCATTGGCTGGATATATATTGTTTTTTGTTATCGTCAACTATACCCGGAATATTTATTCATGGACGTTTATCAATCAATCAATCAATCAAAATAATTCAAAATTCAAAATTCAAATATTTTTTCACTACCATACAACTATTTTTTTTCAATTTATATGGAAATAAAGGCTTCCACGAATCTGATCAGGCTAGTTTTAGAAATACATGAAATGTTCTGAATGTCACTCTTATCTCACACCGTAATGTCATTCTTATCTCACACCGTAATGCAATTCTTATCTCACAACGTAATGTCATTCTTATCTTACACCGTAATGTCATTCTTATCTCACACCGTAATGTCATTCTTATCTCACACCGTAATGTCAAAATTTTAACTTATTCAATATAGTTTCAGAATTTCAGGATTTTCCTCATATTATCTAAGGTCAGTGTTACTTCCGCACAGTTTATATTTCTAATTTCTTAAATCAGGAAACATTAACGAAGTCATAATAAACAATTTCTTTACTCTAATTTTGTCTTTTCGCACCTCATATTCTGTATTACTAAAGCTTGTATATGTCGTTTATTTTGTACTAACATGTTATATAAGTATCAAGTGTATTATCATAAAATCAAATAAGTAAGAAGTCCTTGTTTTAAAAAGAGTTGCTTTAAAAGTCTCTGAGCTCTGTTTACACTTGTAAGTCAGGATAACGACAGTTGTTTTCATTTGTTCCGTTAGTTGATACCGTTTGTTTTTGTCAGTTTTTATTTACTTCCTCCTATTTGAATTGGCTTAGGGGTCCGATAATTTTGTTATACGTTTTTGCTATATAGACCTGCATACTGAAATGATTCTTTAATTACAATACACTTCACTGATTACAATAATAATATATCTTTTTTATAAAGACCAACCTCGGTTTGGTATTGATTGCATGTCGTGTATTGACTCCTAAATTCTATTTCTACGATTGCCCATAATGCTTTACTTGAAAAGGGTAAACCACATTTATGACGTTTGACATTGCTGGCGTTTGTAAATGGACTTTCAACTTTTATTTTTATTATCAGATTTTCAACTCACTTTTATCAAAATAATCTGAAACACATAAACGACTTTTAAACAAGTTTTTTTTTTTTATTTCAGCACAATTTATTTAAAGAGACTGTTGTCAACAGGTTGCTTTTAAATTGCTTTAAAGCAGTGTGCGGCAAATATCTAAACGTAACCAATATCTAATGTGCATATTATCATTACTGTGATTATAATAAGCATGTAAATCATTATAATTATCATTAGTTCTATTATCAAAGTTAAATGAGCGGGAAAGAAAGTCTAGTAACCATGTAGAGACGTCAACGACCGCTAGGGAAAGTAACGGGAGATAATAAACCTGCCACAATTCTTGACCAAAATAGTTCTTGCGTTAGGTCGCATAAGAACCCTTGACACAGCGTCGATTAAAAAGGTAATTTATGCAAGGAGAAATCATAGTTGGTTAATACGAAACATATAGGGATATTTGTGGTGCAACATGTTGAAGAAAATTATAAAGGAAACACTAAAAAGACTTGTCGTATAGTAGTGTCATTTGATTTATCTTTATATACTTATACTTAATACAGCCAAAATTTCTATGAAAAAATTCTGCGTATCAAAAAATATATATCAAAGCCAATAATATAAGTTTGTCTCGCATACAAAAACCGGACAAAAGCGATGGGTATTTCTTTTGGATATAGTTCGTGTTGTATTTCAGAAATTTAAGTGATTTTCAAAACTGGAAAATAAGATAAACAATTTTTACAATTGAAGAGGAGGAAAAATGTATAAAAGTGTATTATAAAATATCAGGTGCAGCTCATATATCAAGCTGTATATAGAGATAAAAGAATGAGCATACACAACAGAAATGGATCGTAGTAAATTTGAAAAAACAACAGTTAACCCCCTTCGCATTTAAGTTTTAGTTTTTACCAAAAGTTAGCGTTATTATGCTAGAAATAAAACTGCTATATATTATCCGATTTTATTAAAATCTAGATAGTCAATAATTTTATAACATTTGTGTAGTAGATCAACTTAATAACCCAAAGGCCAATTTGCATTCGTATTTCAGAAATGTATATTTTTTATTGATATGCATAAATCATCATATATCGATATACTTGTGAAAGGATTAATCGTTGTGTCTTTCATAATTGTATTGACGAATGTGGGTAGTTTATTTGTTACTGATTAATAGTGATTCGCGAACATACGAATGGCTAGGTTTTGTTTTAAACCGTTAAACACTGAAAATCAAAAAGGTGTCGGATTAAACGATTGAGAAAAGTCCTTTGTAGCAGCATCCTTTTTTGCTACGGATAGTTACTTTTTTTTAGGTTTCATTGCATGTGTATACTGTCATAGATCAGCTGCAAGTCAAAATATGGAGCTATGGTCGAGAGAACACCGCGAACGAGTATGTAGGACGTATAAATAATTCCACCGTCGCTCCCCAAAAAATGCTACCTTGGAGTTTGGTATTTTGTTGTTTTTTTTTCCAATTCTAAAATAAGAGTCAAACGTTTTTTTTTTTAATCACAATTTAGTTAAAGGTAGTAATTTCATTGTAATAACATACCATTAACGGTACTAATCTTATTGCGAAAAATGCAATTTCGACAATTAATGTATCTTCAGTGATGATAGATGCCAAAAAATTTGAAAGTCGAAAAACCTATCACAAACTTTAAAGAGCTGATAAAATCTAAAACACTGACAAGGAATCAGAGCTATGCATCATGCAGATACATTCCTTAATTCACAAAGGTTAGTATATGGAAAACAGTCTTTGGAACAAGTCGTACAGAACGTTCAACTTTAGGCGTTACTGTTTTGAGGATCAGTTAAGTCATCAATCCATCACCGATCACTCAAGTTACCATTACAAATCCGTCAAACTTGTATTGGAAATTTTGACTAATCGGACGGGTATAAGGAATCAATCCATTTTGACGGATTGAACTATATAACATCTCATTTGACCTTTAGTATATCATGGAGTCGTACAGTTTTGTTTCATTGATTTCATATGCCTGTCGGTAGAAGCGCTTCAATAAACATGTAAATATACATTCGTGAAATGTGTATTTAATTAAAGTATTCTTTTTTTCCGATTGAGCAAAATATTTTTAAAACCAGAAATGTGTTAAATAAACAACAACCCATGGTTTCTAGATCATTAATTCCCCTTAACTGCCGAAATTCCTCTACCAAAGTATCAAAAAAAAATCCAACAATAGAAATGCCATAATTCTCAATAACCTACTAAAAAGTTACTAACTCCAATTCACAAACATGACAGATAGCTCTACGCATAGATTTGTCAAAGGAACGCAGTACAAATGTTATAGAGGAATCGTCTAATACTAGGGTATGTTTGAGGTAGTATTTCAAATATCATATTCATTTATAATGCGTATAGTTTTATAATACGTCTCCATTTAGCCTTACAGAGTAATAAGACTTTGTATTCGCCTAGATGAAGGGCCTTTTTTATGTTTCTGTGGCTCAAATTACATTTATCTTGAACATTTCTGTGGGATGATAGTCGGAGGTAATTTTATCTTCAAAGCTTTCCAATATTTAATAAGTGTATTTCTCAGACGATTTACTTCATCGCACACATATTTGATAAACGTTTGAAAATCTCAAAACGTACAAGTATTTTTTTTCATAATTAATTCCTTAATAAATCCCCATTAATTGCAACACAGAAAAAGATTGTACCGTAATACTATTGAATAACAATCATGTGAAGTACAACAAACAAAAGTTGATTGTTTGCTCTGATTAGTCTGTTGTCTGAATGTGATAATAATTTCAAGAGTTGTCTTTCGTTGCTTGCTGTTATTGTAATTGAAAAATACCAAGATTAACTGCATTTTATATACATGTTATCGGTATTCCTTTCCTTTATAAGAAACGGATACCACTAACAATTATTACAATATAAACCATTATTCATTATTCAACATACATTTTATTACACAAACGTGTATTTACATTTTAATCACTGGAATATATACATGTTTTCTGTGTTGCATAAATTTGGCTACATAGTATTCTATTATATTTTGTTTAGGCGCCAAAGAGACGACCGATTACATAATCACCAAATCAATACGTGTCTCCATGGACTGATTTGACTTTCGTTCTCACCTCCACAAAATGTTAGTTATTAAAGCATTATGGAAATGTTGATTGTGTTGTGCTAAGAAAAGACTCAAATCCCCCCTGCAGATTATTTAAGACTTTTTTGTTTTCAATGAAACCTTTCCCCGACAGTTCCAGTTTAGTTCAATCATTAGCTTCACAGTGAATAAGAATGAAATTAGGAGAAGGAAAAAGGTATTTTTTTTTTTAGCTTCGATGAGAGAGTCCAAATGTTTCAATAGTAAACCTTGTTGACAAATCCAGCAAGTGATGCCTCTTTGAGACTACAGTCCAAAATTGATCCTACCATATTTCTTTGCTTCAAATTGGCATAAGAAACTTGTAGCTTGTTAGCCTTTTAGTAACTAGAAATATTACAACAAAATATAGCGAGAGTAAGCATGCACTTTCAATCTTCTTAATTTCATTAATACATCGTCTGAGACCCCCTGTCGGTCCAACTCCATGGCACCCACAAATCTATATGTGACCTAAATCAAATCCTTTTCTCATATGAAGAAAATATAAAACCTTTCAGTATACTAATAAATTGGTACTTTATTAAATGCGTACTATTATAATGTATAAAAAGGTCTTCATTGTTACAACTAGTTCGTAGACAAGTTAAAAGACGTATTCTTTGTGGTCGCGATTTCTCCAACTCTAAGAATTGTATGTTTACTTGATAGCCAATATAATCCGCCACCGCACTTGAATGTTTCAGTTCTGTGTTGGAAATTTGGTTGGCCATTGGTCTGCATTTTATAATGTAGTTTTTTTACCCCCAATAACTGAGTCTGCAGAAAAGGTGCGGCCTGGTGATATAACCTTTTAAGCAAAGGAAGAGGAAATTGCATATCCTTAAGAGTAGTAATTTTAGAATAATCAAATTTTTTGTATCAACTTATATGCCATAAAAAGGAGTACTGTAGTATGCATAGTTGTCTTGTCGTTAGTAAGAGGTATTCATATTGCTTGGCGATCGTACATTTGAACCAATTGTTCTAATTTATGTGTTGGACTGCTGTCTCATGGGAGTTACTCCATAACTCATTTTATTCCCATACAACAAAATGTTCCTCTTGAAATACTTCAACGTTATGCTAACATCTGATGTTTTGGTTTACTCAACAAAAAAAATCAATCTAAATAGTGGAGTATCATCATTTCAATTCGTTTGCTATATTATCCAATGTTTATCTTTGGCAAATTTTCCCCAAAGGGCTTAACTAATGGAAGCCCCAATCGGAAGCGTTTTTATTAAAATAATATTCATCCTGATGGTTTATCCCAAACAAGTCAAATCCTTCGATGATATTGTCAAACTAAAAAAAGCGGCCTTTACCATCGCATTCGCTAAATCGAGTCAATATCTTGTATCTATTAATGAAATTTTCTGCCTCGTCAACCAAACTGTACTGAACTGAACAATAGTTTTTATCGATAAAATCATTAAGTGATTTATTCTCAGAATAAGAAACAAAAATTTGAATTACTCTAAAATCACAATCCTTTTATGGCACTAGCCCTATTGATGATACAGGAAGGGTTGGAAAAGGGGGATGTAAATGGACCAGCAATTCGACCAAGTTGAAAATCCATAATTAATTTTTCCTTTGAAATGTTGGGTAGCTGTATTGCACGTTTTAGATTGAAATATTCCCGTGGTACCATGAACCAAAATATTTTGAAGAAAAACCATATTTGAAACAAGATAAAATTTCATGAGCTACATTTTTTGTGGGTAAAGTTCTATAAAATGTTCCTAGACAGACTCTTGAGCCGGAGTATTTCCTAAGAGATAATATTAATACTTTTTGGGACTTCTTCCTTGGGCCCAGTTGTTACATTCGCCTCGTCTGTGCTTGCCAAACTTGTTTAATCTTGCAACGAGGAAAATACGGACAGTCATTTCCATTTTGTAGTATTTGCAAGACATGTTTGAACTAGTACCCTGAGTTGTTCTTGTTTTAAACTAGTTTGATGCTGCAGCTAAGATTGAATTAGACTGACTATGTTTTTGTTTATTTACTCTAAAACCGTGGGAATGCACTGAATTCATATTTGGCATACAGTTTGGTATCATGGTAGTTGTGATGTGTAATAGCCAATATTCACCATGTCTGTTTCCCAAACACAAATTAGGGTTCTATTCAGTGTTTAGTCTGATTTGTTCATGATCTGTGGCCCAGTTTTCGGATCTTGTTGCTGCAAATCTAATATCTCGCATGCATATGAGCAATAACTTTGCCCGAGTCCTGGATTTTTCTTTATACACATTCATGTAAACCATTCGTTTATGGATAGTTCAATTCCAGACGATCAATCTTCAATGCAAATATTTCCCTTCTGTCTTAAAAATTGGCCTCGTCAGCATCCTTCTTTTTCCTTCTGAGATTTAAGAAGAACGTGTGATTCTATGAGTTTGCCCTCCCAGATCTCTTTTTTTAATATTATGGGGCATGTTCTCCAATCGAGTCGTGAATGCTTGCCTCTTGTGTCGGATGAAATTTAACGTGTTATGTGCCACTTTAGAAGTTTTTGTTGACATGTGTAATTTATATTCATCGTCCTCCAACTTTTCGTTACCTGATATATTATCATCTCTCTGATGTGATTCCACGTGCTCCTACTCCGGTCTTCCTCTCTCCATTCTCTTCATACTGCTGTCCTAGAAGTTGAACATCATTTTATGTCCTGGCCTCCTGTCTTTCTCTTGGCATCCTTTTTTTCTTCTGAACACGCTGGATGGCGATCACTTAACGTTTCTTTTTTTGGCATTTTTTGTGTCTCCGTAATTTTCCCTCCACACTTTGTCCCTTCTTAGTAGCTAAACAATCCCACCATTCCTTCCCTTTTTCCCCGAATGAGACCTACCGAATAACTTATTACCGAAATTGTTCTTACATGAGCAGGAACTGCTTAATTTTTGGTGGGGTTCGTATTGCTCAGCCTTTAGTCTCCTATGTTGTATTTTGTATACAGTTGTTTGTCTTTTGGTCTTTTTATTTTTTGCCATGACTTGTTAGTTTATTTTCGACATATGAGTTTGAATGTCCTTTTGGTTTTGAAATTCGCGAATACCATGTGACGGAGCCAACTGTGATAACGTATATGGCTTTGAGCCGAACACGCACATAAACAATTGATTGAATTAAACCAGATTATCGAAAATATAACATTTTGCTAATCTCTCTCTATCATATTACTAAACAATATGGCTAGCCTTGATTGTATTGTGTTAATTATTAACCTTCAATATTCAAAGAACAGTATTTGCATCCATGTGCATAAGTGTTTGACATTAAATGGCTTATATGTTAATGATAAGTGACGGATAGTTGAATGACTCAAGCATTATCTGTAATCAGTTAGTCATATTTTATTTGACTTTTCTAACGAATTCTATATGAGAGCTACAGTACGCGATCGATTAGACCATACGTTATAAGAACGGATCGGACTAATACGTATATATTTTAATTTGTATTTGAAACGGACTCCGGAATATTCACGTACGAAGTTAATTTGGCAATGTTGTTTCACCGTATGATATTAATAATTGGTACTTTTATTGTCTATTACATTATAAAACTGTGATTTAATTCTAAATGTAGCGACCAGTTTTTGAATATCACATTTGACCCGGCAAAGTCTCTCTCAAAAATCATGTTATAATGTCTTTCCAATGTATTTGTTTTATTTTTGTTTATTTTGATTACAAAGGAAAATTGATACTATGCCTACACCCAAAAAAAAAGGTGTCTTTTTATTAGTTTTGAGAGATTTTTGAGTACTTTTACTTAATAACGTGCATCGCTTGACCTACATATGTTGCAAAATTAAGACAAGTGAGATTTTTCTCTGTATTAACCTGGTAATACATTTGTTTTTATCTATGTTGCCCATTCGTTGTATTGAACATTTAAAAGACTAGTGGTTTCAAACTGTCTTGATATTTAGAATGAGGAATAGTTGTGTAAAGGGTAGATTAGTCAAATATTTAATTGCAAGATGACATAGACTAGGATTGTATGTACTATGAACTTTTTTTACTATTCACATCTAATTCACACCTCCTCTAAAACAATGTAAAATGAATATACGAATAACGGTGTGATGATTAACTTTTATAGTAGCTATTTGTACTACTTATATATTTATTTTATCCATCTATTGAATTAGAGTCAAAGGACGTCATTACTTGTAAAGGGCAATCTGGAAATATTACAATTTTAAGAAATTACTGTAATATTTTTTCTGTCTATGAAGAAATAACATCAAAAATGTGGTGCAAACAGAATAACTCGCGTAGCGGGTTATTTAAAAGTGTGCACCACATTTTTTAGGTTATTTCGAGTAGACAGAAAAAATATTACAGTCATTTCTTATAATTTATTTCTAAAAAGGAGTAAATCATGATAAAAACGTTGATGACGTCACGGTCACATGATAAAATTATGTCTATGAGCTGAAAGATAAAACGTTTTCAGCCAATCAGAAGACGTGTTACATCCAAAATTAAATTATTCAAACATGTATGAAAACTGGAAAAATAAAAATAACGTTGAAGAGGGAGTTTTGCGTATATTAGTACATGTAGTACTAGTGAAACTAGTATTAATGCTTTAAAATGGTTTGACACCCAAAAGAGCTCTTTCAACGTCGGAGATGGACATTTTATCTGTGAATTTAGGTAGTATAAGAGAGGCAAAAGATAGCAAAAGGGACAGGCAAACTCATTAGACGGAAATAAACTGACAACGCCTTGGCAAACAACGGAAAAAAAACAAAAGACAAATAACAGCATACAAAACATCACATAAAAAACTAAGACTGAACAACAATAACCCCGCCAAAAAAAAAAACAAAAAAAAACGGAGTTATTTCAGTGCTCTGCAAGGGTTAGCATTTCCTGCTCCACACGTGACACCCTTCGTGTTGCTCGTTTAAGTATCTGTTATAATTGTTACATATAATTCAAATTTAATTGACATTGTAAATAAACATTTCATATAGAGATAAAATATTTTTGTCTCACAAGTGTTCATTAGTATTCAACGTATTCATATTATGTTATACACTGATGCATAAAAGGAATTACAAGAATCACAAAAAAAACACTGGACAGTATAAAAGAGGGGAGAAAGATAACAAACGGATATTCAAACTCATCAATCGAAAAACAAACTGATAATGCGATGAGGGCAAAAAAAAAAAAAAAAAACAACAACAAAAAGACAAACAATACCACACATAACACAATAAAGAAAACTAAAAACTAAGCAACGAAATCCCACTAACAAACGGTGATTAGCTCAGCTGCTCTCGAATAGTAAGTCGAGTCTGCTTTAATTGTGGCACCCGTGGTGTTGCAAACCCGTTGATAAGTCTAATTCGGTAGGTCATATTCGACATGTTCGAGGAAAAGAGAACTGGATTGTGGTGACGACAATTTGAACATATCCGTCGTCGTCTTTAAAACATAAATTCCATAGCGCTCAACCAGCTCGTGATGGTGTCTGTAAAATTTGAATCCCTTGGTTCAGAAGTATCCTTGTCAGCAATAACCCACTATCAAGGAAATCATGATAGAAAATGCAAGCTCTGAATTAAATCATTCTGTCATCATGAAAATATAAACTCCATATGCAGGCGCTCATGGAATGTCTCTGCATACCAATGGAAAGTTCGCAATTGGGAAGCTGAAAAACAGACAACATTAATTACCAACACCCGATCTTAGAAAAAAGACGTAACTTCTAATACAATTGAACAACATTTAATTGTAATTACAAAATATATTTGGTTATATATAGTTTGTTTCTTATTTGTTCTGACTTGCCATATATTCTGTAAAAAATAGCGAACGATATCAAAGGGATATTCAAAATAATAGATCAAAACAAACTTACAACGGCATGCTAAAAAAAAAGAAAAACAAACCCCAACAACCCAGGGTGATGTCAGGTGCTTCGGAAGGGTAAGCATATCTGTAAACTAACTGTACATCCGTGTAAGAGGATACCAGAATGACAATAAAATCGTCAAGTTAGTACAAAAAAAAAAAAAAAACGAACAACACCTTCTCCAATAGAAAACAAGACAGACGAACAATTAACTGCCACTTTATTCCTACATAGAAAAACTAAAAATCAAGCTGTTTGAATTATGGCAAGTGTAAATTGTTTATTTACAGCCTTTTTGATTCATGGCAGCGAGCAAGGTGAGCATTTACCTTCAGTGTGAGCCTTTTTCAGACTCAATATGAAAGGTTATTATTCTGTCATTCATAGAATCCATATTATCTTTGTTTGGCTTTGTAGTAGGCACAGCAGTTGCTAACTTCTATGTCGATAGTTATTGGTTCAAGCATGTTATTCATGAAGTTTATAAAAGCTTCTAGGATGGCGTATAGCGAAAGATTGAAACACTGATTATGGATATTGTCAGGTCCACATGGTTTATCATGGACATTAGAGTTATAAGTTCTTCCACCGTAAAAGGTTCCTTGTAATATTCTCTATTTTCTCATATATTTGTTTTTTTTTCATTTTGTAATCATATTTATAGTTACCAGCAGACAAAGATTTTATTACCTCACAATTTATTATTAGCAATGAAGTCCCCCATGGAAATAAAATGTGATTAATACAAACCACCCTCATCTAATATACAGGAAGAAGAACAGTACAAGCTTTTTTTATAAGTTGAAAGAGTGACATTTTATTATAAACAGTATTGCAATTTCTAATGATAACTTACTACTAAAGGTAAGCTATTCAGTTTTATGATACTATACCTTCAATTCGAACGATTTGTACATAAAACAATCCACTGATATTCGACACTGACTTTCATGACTGTATTTGAACTGATGATCGAAAAATAAAAAAATATAATAGAAATCTCAAAAGGAACAATCATACAGAATTTGACAGTTCTTTGAACTTCAAAATTTTACAATTGCTATTTTATTTATTTGATTTCGCCACTTATATAGGTATGGCATTTTCCAATGAATACTGTAAATTCAGAAATTATTGTGTGCATTTATTATTGCGATTTCTGAAGAATTGACAAAAATGCGAGTTTAATTATTGCGATTTTAGGAAAAGCTACATACAGATATATGTATTTGAAACAGAATGCGAGTTCTTATTATTGCGATACTCAAGTAGTCGCATTATTTGCATTAAAATCATGTACACAACACTTCCATAGAAATAACTACAGGGAAACACGAAGAAAAGGACAGGTAGTGAATACTGTAAATTCAGAAATTATTGCGTGCATTAATTACTGCGATTTTTGAAGAATGGACAAAAATGCGAGATTAATTATTGCGATTTCAGGAAAATTTGCATCCAGATATATGTATCAGATATCAGAATGCGAGTTCTTATTATTGCGATCCTCACCCATTCGCATTATTCGCATTAATAAAAACCTCACAATAATTTCTGAATTTACAGTATGTAAATTCAGAAACTATTTTTGCGAGTTAAAAAAAAGTAGAGGGGGGGAAAATTGAATCTGGGGTAGGGACGTTGGAATTCGAATCAGGGACCCATTTCTACCCCCTCTATTATGTTCTTAATCGGATGGATTTGTTAGTTTTTTTGAGATTTGTTCTTCTTTCAACTTGTTTCTCTTTGTTGAGTGTTAAATAGTTCTGATTTCAAATATTCTAACCAAGGAACATAAAGCTTGGGCCACTATCCACATTTCCCCCTTTGTATCTGTAAGTGTAATTTACTCGAATGTTTAAATAATCAGATGGATAAAATTTAGCTTACAATTACATAATATAATATAATTCACAATTTTTATATTTACCCAAGGCGATTTGCAAAAGAGGGGCGAAAGATACCAGAGGGACATTCAAACTCATATGTCGAAAATAAACAGACAACGCCATGGCTAAAAAAGAAAAAGACCAATAGACAAACAATAGTACACAAAACACAACATAGAAAAATAGAGACTAAGCAACACGAACCCCACCAAAAACTGGGTGTGATCTCAGGTGCTCCGGAAGGGTAAGCAGATCCTGCTCCATATGTGGCACCCGTCGTGTGGCTCATGTTATTACAAACCCGGTAAATGACAACTTGACATATGGTGTGAACACTTGTTTATTGTTAAAAACTGCCAGTTACATCAGACGTCAATGTAGAAAATAATACTCCTCTAACTTGAGACTGTGAATCGTCGAATTTTAGATATGATCCCTGTGGCCATGTTAGTACGCGGGACCTCAATATCGTTCAAGACCGAGAGGTTAAAAACTTTTTAAAAATAATAAAATATCGTCCTCCACCTAAAAAACATTGGAAACACTGTTCGTATTGTAAAAATTGGTGTAAACGGGAAAAATCTGATAAAACATCTCTTGATTCTTATTTAAATAAATGTAAAAATGTTGTGGATATTCGAATATTACATTTTGAAAATATTTCACAAATAAACAAAAGAGTACGCCTATTTCTAGAATAAGAAACAAAGTTCAAGTACTTTAGCGGTTTGTGTTTGTACCGGCCGACAAAGCAGCCAATAATATGGTGGTGGTATGCCGTAAATACTACATGGAAGTTCTTAAGAATGAAATTTAAAATTCTTCTACATTCAAGTTTGTGCGCTCCACAGAGAATCATATAGTAAACAAAAATATCATATCCACATCACAGCTTAAGGCCTCTTCTGAACATTTGAAGGTCCCTACCATGTATTGGTTACCAAAACTACAAAATATCGTTTCATCTAGGCCTCTAGTAAGTGTTCTACAAATAATCTTTCAGTGCTTTTAACTAGTTCCTTAACTACTATCAAAGAACTTATTATTAACTTTTGTAATAAAATATATGAAAATAGTGGAATAAACTATTTTTGGAGTGTACAAAATTAGTAGAATGTTTTAGATAAGTTACGTGCTTTTGATGGTCCTTTTGATTCTGTTGACAATTTTGACTTTTCAACTCTTTACACTACACTTCCACACAATCTTATCAAACAAAAGTTTTCCTATTAAATTAAATGGTCGTTTGGTAAATCGGAATGCAAATATATTTTCTGCCACTCATTTAAAGCCTTCTTCTCTAATGAGAAAGGTAAATATGCTGGATATACTTACTGGAGGTGTGATGAGATGATTAAAGCTGTTAATTTTCTCCTTGATAATATTTATGTACGTTTCGGCAATAAAGTTTATCGACAGGTTGTATGTATTCCTATGGGCACAAATTGCGCCCCTTTTAATAGCAGACTTGTTCTTGTACTGTTATGAATCACATATTATGACCAAACTCAGTAAAGACCCGTCTAAATTGCATTTAATTGATAAATTCAACAACATTTACCGTTATCTTGATAATTTTTGTTGTTGTAAATAATCATGAATTTTCTAAATATACTGCCGAAATTTACCCAAAGAAACTTACTTTAAATAAATCAAATGTAAACGGTAATAACTGCCCTTTCCTGGATTTAGATATTTCAGTTTTACACGAGAAACTCTTCACTAAAATTTAAGACAAAAGGGATGATTTTTCGTTCCCTATTGTTAATTTTCCTTTTTGGACGGGGATGTTCCTTGGCACCATCTTTCAGTGTATATATATCACAACTCGTTCGCTATGACCGTGTCTGTTGTGACGTTTTGGATTTCAATGAACGTCATTTATGTATTACTGGTAAATTATTAAGTCAGGGATTTCGTTACCACAAATTACTTAAAACCTTTACTAAATTCTTCCAAACCTATAGAAAACTTATTTCAAACGGGAAAGCACATCCTTATTTTTACGGAGATGTTGTTTACCGAGCCCGGAAATTTAAAAACAATCGGGGTAAACTTATCGATCCTTTAAATAAACTTATTCTAAAAGGTTACCAATTCAACACTGTAATTATATCTTTGAATATTGTTTTTATTGGTATTAATATTGATTTTGTTATCAGTAAATTAAAACTAAACTAAACATTATATTTTTTTTGTGTATATGCACATTCATGGCTCTACAATCTGTCGATACCTGTATCTTGGTATTGCACAAGGTCATGTTTTTCTCTGATGTTTATGACGTCTTTACACTAAATCCATTGGATGTTGGATGTGTACTGATTGATATTTCATTCTAAGATGCATGTTTTTTTTCTATTAGTTGTTATTGGCTTTGAACTAGCTGTCAGTAACTGCGAGTACTCTCAGATCTGTACTTAGTGTCTTTTCGTTGTGAGGATGTATATGTAACCTTCCACGTCCACTTTGTGTTTCTGTTAGATGTATTTCTATTTCTATCTATCTGATGAGATAAGCCTTTTTCAACTGATTTTTATAGTTTGTTCTTATGTTGTGCTGGTACACCAATGCCCAGGTTAAGGGGAGGGTTGGCGCCTTCAAACGAGTTTAACCCCGCCACATTCTGTATGTGCCTGTCCCAAGTCAGGAGCCTGTAATTCGGTGGTTGTCGTTTGTTGCTGTGTAACATATTTGTTATTCGTTCATTATTCTGTACATAAATTAGGCCGTTAGTTTTCTCGTTTGAATTGTTTTACATTCGTCATTTTGGGGCCTTTTATAGCTGACTATGCGGTATTGGCTTTGCTCATTGTTGAAGGCCGTACGGTGACCTATAGTTGTTAAATTCAGTGACATTTGGTCACTTGTAAAGAGTTGTCGCATTGGCAATCATAGCACATCTTCTTATTTTATGTATGTTAAACTGTATGTTGTTATGATTTTTGTGTTTTTGGGTTGCTGTTTGATTGATGTATCCCACATACTGTATTACTTATTATTATATATTTGTAAGGCAGGACACTAATTTAAAACAAGACTGCACACGCTGAAATGTCTCGCCTGCTTTACTGACCATTGATTTTATGTTCATAGTCCTAAATATAAAACTTTACTACAAGTATCACATAAACTTAACATGATCCAAGGAAATGAGATCAAGGTCAGATAAACCAAACCGGAAATACATGTACACATTACAATCATTCCATACACCAAATATAGTTGACCTATTGCTTATAGTTTCTAAGAAATATACTTAACCAGGAAAACTTAACATTGATCATTGAACCATAAAAATGAGGTCAAGGTCAGATGAATCATGCCAGACAGACATGTACACCTTACAATCAGTATATGCAGTACATATAGTTGACCTATTGCTTATAGTATCTAAGAAACAAACTTAACCATGAAAACTCAACATTGACCAATGAACCATGAAAATGAGGTCAAGATCATATGATACCTGCCAAACAAACAAATACACCTTACAATCATTCCATGCACAAATATAGTTGACCTATTAATTATAGTTTAAGAAAAACAGACCAAAACACAAAAACTTAACACTGAGCAATGAACCATGAAAATGAAGTCAAGGTAAAAAAAACCTGCCAGACTGACCTGTTCATCGTAACATATTTCCTTACACCATATTTAGTTGACCTTTTGCATATAGTATTAGAAAAAAAAGACCAAAACACAAAAACTTAACTTAAACCATTGAACAATGAAAATGAAGTCAAGGTCAGATGACACCTGCCAGTTGGACAGGTACACATTACAATCATCCCATACACCAAATATAGTAGACCTATTACTTATAGTATCTTATATATGGACTTGACCATGAAAACTTAACCTTGTTCACTGATTCATGAAAACTGTTTGGCATGCATGAGAACAATGGACATATGATAGACGGAAATTTCATTACATAAGGCATTTATATACAAATAATGAAGCATCCAGGTCTTCCATCTTATAAAATATAAAGCTTTTAAGTAGTTTGTTAACGCCACCGCCGCCGCCGGATCACTATCCATATGTCGAGTTTTCTGCGACAAAAGTCGCAGGCTCGACAAAAATGAGACAATAAGATCACACAAAAAAAGAAACAAGAAAGTAAAAACAATAAAACTAAAGAGACAAAAATTAAAGAAAAAAAAGGAAAATAATGAAAAAAGAATGTCACAAAAATAAAAAATAAAAATAAAAATGAGACAAGGAGATCATAAAAAATAAGGCAATAAGATCACAAAAAAAAATGAGAAAAGAAGATCACAAAAACAAAAAAAGATTAGGCAAGAAGGTCACAAAAATAAAATAGAAAAAAAAAATGAGAAAAGAAGGTATTTTGTTTTAAATGAGACAAGAAGGTAAATAAGTAAAAAAAAAAAAAAAAAAAGAAAAAAATGAGACAAGAAGATCACAAAAAGTAAAAAAATAAAGAAAAGATAAATGAGACAAGAAGGTCACGAAAGTAAAAAACTGAAACAAGAAGGTCACAAAAATAAAATGATGAGACAAGGGTCACAAAAACAAAAAAAAAAAGAAATGAGAGAAGGTCAAAAAGATAAAAAAAAAAATGACACAATACTCATAGAAGAAGATCGTTCCTTAATACTGATTGAAAAACAATGGTATGAAGAACAACAAATATGAGTTGATAGTTTGCTCTGAATTTCTAGCTCCCTGGACTGTTGTGTGGATGTGATAAAACAAAATTACCAAGAGTTGTCTGTCTCTGCTTGCTGTTATTGTAATTCACAGATACCAAGATTAACTGCATTTTATATACATGTTGTATGAATTGACTGAATTGAGTAGAGTTTCCTGTCCTTCATAAAATTGAATAACACTTACAACTACTAAATTATAAGCCATAATTCATTATTAAACATACATTTTATTTTACTAACTTTAACTTTGATTTTGATGTCTGACATATATGCATAGTATTTTGTTGAGGCGCCAGGTAGACAACCAATTACCTGCATTATGGCTATCAGCTTACCTATGTTGACATAGAGTCATAAATAAACCCTGATGGTTAAACACCACCACCTACCACGGGGAGTGACAGGACAAAACTCTTGTATAATCAAAATTCCAGTTTTAAGTGCCCAACATGTTGGCAGGTGTAGGCTTCCCCTCTAAAAATAAGATGGAGGAAGTTCCAGAGTTAACCATTTGTAGATCCCACTGTTACCGCTAACCACATTTTCCAAACTTGCATATTGTAGAATTTGCAAGTCCGAGAGCAAGGGCCCAGAGAAACAAACACCTAATAACCACCAGTCGCCATGGACTACCATCCCCAAATTACTGACAGTCTCTTGGACTCCCTCCCCCTGTTTCAAAAGCCACTATGCGCCTTAGGTTTGTGGAAGAAATTAATTTCGTTAAGTTATATTGGTTTCTTCTTGAGATACAAACTGGTTGTTCTAAGCTAAGAATCTTTCTATTTGATTAATTCACAAGTGTTCATTTGTAGTTGGACTGTTTAAATGCAATATTCTAAGTCATTTATACAGCAATGCAAGATGACATCCATACTACTCTGTATTGGTCTTATATCATAGAGACACTTTGGTGACCATAATTAGCAACGAATATGCGGCAAACAGATGCCTGAAAATAAAAAATAAAAAAGCAGTTACAAAATATTCTCATTTTTTTATTTTTTTTTTTTTTTTTTGTTACTCCGGAATTTTCATTTTGTCCCTTGTCGGCAGTAATATCAGGACATGTATTAATATGACTAAAACATCAAATGAAAGAACATTTGATTTAAAAGAAATGCTACACTTTCATGTATTGCTTGTTTTTCTTTCATTAAGCACATTTCTAGACAATCTATGTTACCAAGTTGACATTGACTGCACGTTTCAGATTTAATAAGTAATCGGATGAACAGTCATTGTTTTCTTCCATTAATTTATGATAAAAGTGGAATAAAACAAAAGTCAGATTAAATGAAATTATCGGGACGAAACAAAAACACCGAGACAGGAAAATTGACAACAGCATGAGGGACCCTTCTTATATAAAGGAATACAAATACGTGCCGCTAGTATGGGTCTGTCAAATATTTCAATGTGGTGCAACTTCGCGAAGTAGTAAAACAATGGTTCAAAATGTATATATCAATGGGTCATAAATGTTCATATATGACATATTGATCAATCACATAATTAAACATGTACATCAAAGAAGCAATAGTAAATATAATATTTATATTCAAGCCATTCAACCTTTCTATATACCTCTCTTACCGCAATCATCATAGTATTTATATCAAAGTCCTTTAACTTTTCTATGTTACCGCATACATGTACATCAGATAGGGATAATATATCTCTAACTGAATTAAATCTATATAAGAACAGGCTTATCGTTTATACTAATCTGTGTTTCGACATCAGGATAGTAATGTTATCACAACACAACACATCAAGGTAGTAATGCTATCATGACACGACGCATCAGGAACAAATGGACATCAATCCCCATCACTTGTTAATAGTTGTTTCAGTGACAATCATATCACATATTATCATTTTGATATAGCTACCTACTTATTTATATTACTAATTTCTTTTGAACAATTCACATTCTTCACTGATATATGAAGACTTTTAATGACCAAAGTAAAAAGTTTTATACGACACTGAAAAGTATTGATGCTTATTTATTAATTTGAAATGACGAGTTTGAAATAAAACAATATATCCCTTAAAAGAAATCGCTGTTCAAAAGGATTTCACTCACCCTAGGTTCTTTTGGTTTTCATCTTCCTTTTAAATTCTGAATAAAATGGATTATTAACAAGTAAATACAATTCCTCAAAGCTCATAACAGAGTTTAAAAGACGAGTTATTTTATCTTTAATGCAAAGCCTGAATGATTTGACAAAAAATCTGATGAAATGACAAAAATTGTATCAAACAGTTCTTAAGATACCTGTTCATATACCCATTAGCTGCACATACAAATGAATCAACATCATTGTTTCATACATTAAGATATGCTGCTTACTAAATTTTGATGCATTTGGTTTCCAAAATTTTTGATATACGTTACCACACCACTGAAGTGGATTTCTTTAACAGAGCAATTAATTTAAGCTTTTCATATCGTAATATACCCACTAGTTATCATTGTCTGCTCCAAAACATTTTTTGTCAACAGAAAGTGTCAGGATGAATCCATTGAAATTTTCATGATGTGCTTTATCAATTGTATGTTAATCATTCAATACACACAGTCCTTATCACTACTAACACAAAACGTGTTGAGAATGTGAAAATGACGAAGACAAGGTAAAGTTGAAAACGACTTTGCTTTGCTGATTTGATAATTGTATGCTAAGAAATTAATGAAAAACAAAATCGTAGCAAATGAACGTACGGGGACAAATGAAAACAACTCACTGTTAATGAACCGTACACTTGGCTTTACATAACCATTACAACAGGCCCATGGACAAAATAATGCATATTTACAAACTTTGAAATTACGAAAAAGCGTTTGTTGTTGGCAATCATATTTAAACCCTTCGAAAAATCTATCAAATTGTATTTGCTTTGTTGGAAAAACTTAACGATATTCAAAATAATATAATTGTGTGCCTTATTTGTTTGTTTGTTTTTTTTTTTTTTTTTCATTTGGAATATCACTTTTTTGTCACTCTCACCTCTTTTAATCATGATTATGTATGGGTTTTTTGCCAATTTTTGTGTCCAATGACATCTCTTTATTGTTTTAATTATCGGCGTATTGAATGATGTTCTTTTCAAGGAAATCTTATTTAAGATATGAAGATGTAACTATACAATTGTTACGAATCAAATAGAAAAAAAATATATATATTTAACGTTTGTATCTACACCTGCTCCACATTCATGATGTGCTTTATCAATTGTATGTTAATCATTCAATACACACAGTCCTTATCACTTCTAACACACAACGTGTTGAGAATGTGAAAATGACGAAGACAAGGTAAAGTTGAAAACGACTTTGCTTTGCTGATTTGATAATTGTATGCTATGAAATTAATGAAAAACAAAATCGTAGCAAATGAACGTACGGGGACAAAGGAAAACAACTCACTGTTAATGAACCGTATACTTGACTATATTCACTTGTGTGAATATCACTTTTTTGTCACTCTCACCTCTTTTAATCATGATTATGTATGGTTGTTTTTGCCAATTTTTGTGTCCAATGACATCTATTTATTGTTTTAATTATCGGCGTATTGAATGGCGTTCTTTTCAAAGAAATCTTATTTAAGATATGAAGATGAAACTATACAGTTGTTACGAATCAAATAGAAACAAAAATATATTTAACGTTTGTATCTACACCTGCTCCACATTCATCAGACATATGCATAATATTATCGCAACAAATTAAAACAATATCAAATGAAAATAACACTTAATAAATTAAACGAGCCCTATGAAATTTTCTGAGTTGACCGTCATCACAAACGCTCAAAGTCGAACATTTGAAACTGGAGGTGCATCCATACGATAAAACGCTAGATCTATATCACCGAAGGCACCTAAAACAATAACTTATTGCATATTTAATGCTAATCTGATTCGTTCCTTTAACATAGGAGTAGGATCAATATTATTAAAAGCAAATCTTCAATGATCTGACATGAAAATTGATGAAAATATTTGAGTTAGAAAATACAGAAATTGTATTGAAAAGTTCTAAAGACATCTGTTCTTATACCCATCATGACATTATGGAGACGAATTAAAACTACCAAGACAAGAAAATGGACAACATCAAGGGGGTGGCTTACTATTTAACGTTTGCCATATAATATGCAAGATCCCATGTGTGGTAAACACCTTAATAGGATGTCATAGATGATCATAGATTGTATTTCTCGAAGGGGTTATGGTTTTCCTATGGGATATATTTATTGGTAGGAACTTTTGAAAACATCATTATATGAATTGATGTGATTTTTCAAAACCCTGCCGGACGTGTGTACCCAGATTTGTATGTTGAGACCTCTACTACTTTTCCGTCTACACCCGGTTGATGCGCATCCAAACATTCAGAAAATCAAAAAGTGTTTTGCTATAATCACTCGAATTTGAACATGTGTGTAAGTTATTTTCCATATTTTGTTAGCTCTGTCCTTATACAGACATCTATAAATCGTCTAATCTAGTGGTATTTGTTTATTTGGAAAGTAGTATATTTTCACTTGCACCCCTGTCATCCTTCCGTCTGCTGTGCATTATTGTGTCTAATAACACATGAATAAGTACTTATGCTTGCTTTAATTGTCGTTGATATTGATTTACGGTTATATAGATAAACAAGAATGTTAGACTAGACGAAAGATGTCACAAACCAGTTGTTACGAAACTATCCAGAAAGTTTAAGTATTGACATATCAAATCATAATCTCTACAGTCAGAGGTCAAAAGTAAATCACCTCTAGGATATTCCCCGTTATATTTCTATTTGTTAAGACAATATAAAAAATCTTTTTTGATGACATTTATACAGTTGAATCAATAAATGTATACAGATTTCTTTAGTTATTATGAAATATTTCTATGAGATATCCTTAATGAGATAACACTATTTATTTAAGAGTAACTTTTTTCTATAGAGCCATACGTCTTTTTTCTGTGCAGAAATTCAAATTTGTTTAACCATTGATTTCATTAAATGAGTAAAACATACAGTCATACAGTTCCTTATTATTTGAAGAGATATCTGTATTAAATGGTTAAAATGTCTATTCAAGTCGGACAAGAAATAACTTTTTGTATTGTAAATTTTCTTAATATAAAATAAAATACATCGGGGAATTTTCAAGCAATGAAACTCTTTTGACTTCTGACTGTATATTTACCACATATATCAGAGAGGTATGATTTATCGCCATCTGAATCGAACCAATATAACTAAATGCTTCACTTTTAAACTAGTATGGTTCCATACTCTACATAAGAATTGGTTTGCTATAAAGACCAAGTAAAAGGACATTGTAATACACTTACTTAAAATATTCACAATTACCTTTTGAACAATTTACATACAGTGTATATAACTGATTTCGAAAGACTGTTTAATATATTAAACTCATATGATTAAATATGATGATCACTTAATTTCATACTGTAATGGTTAGTGTATATACTTGTAAACAATTGGACATGTCGAGTGTAAAATAAAACTTAAATTTTAATGAAATCGTAGTCTTTAATGATTTACTGTTTCTTGACAATTTGTTTTTTTGTGTCTAACTATTGATAAAGTTATTGTTATCGTCAAAGCGAAAATCAATATGAAAATATGTTACCAAGAAGTTGTTACAGAAATACTCAGCATGTCTGCTGAGCAATCAAATCATTAAACACGTATAATAATAGTACATGTTGTATCTATATTAGTTTTTTTTCTATATTTTTCTATATACATCTGTTACTGCATACATGTACATCAGAACAGAATTATATTTCTCCAACTGTATAAAATCAATACCAAAATATATTTGAGCTTTTGATTTTGCCAATTGTTTTGACTTTTCCTTGGAGTTCGGTATTTTTGTTGTTTTACTTTTTATCAATACAGGCGTTATTTTTATACTAATCTAGGTTTCTCATTCGACATCAGGGTAGAATGATATCACGACACGACGGAAAAAGAACATCAATTCACATCAATTGTACTCTGGTTAATAGTTGTCTGAGTAAAATCAAATCACATATACTCATTTTGATATAGCTACATACTTTTTTTATTTCTCATTTCTTTTGAATAGTTCACATTTTCACTGATAATGAAGACTATTACCGAACCATAAATTATAAACCTATAACAGAACAAAACTTTCGATAGTGACTTCTAGTGTTCATTATTGTATTCTATGACCTATTTGTATTAAAGAATAACATTAAAAGATTTTGTCCAAACACAAATTCAATGAATTCAAGCTCAAACTAGACTGATAGTCACATATGCGTTACACAAGGAAACTGCATGTGAATAATAAGAGTGACCAATTTCATACTTTTCCATTATTACCATTAGTATCTTCCCAAATGACAATGTTCTTACCGATATGTAATATTTTATCAGAGATTGTTCATTTAATAAAAATATAGAAGTCCAAACATGAAATGTAATTGGGAATTCCGTCCCCCCTTTTACTGAATTATTTAAAACCATACGTATGTGTAAAACGCGAATACATAATAAATAAGTATGTATCTCCCAGCTAGAAAACTTGCTAAACTTGCTAAACTGGAAATGTAAATCTGCCTTTGTTAGTCTTGTATGTTTTTTTTTTAATATTAGTTCATGTATATGTTTTGGAGTTTAGTATGACGTCCATTTTCACTGAACTAGTACACATTTTTATTTAGGGGCCAGCTGAGGACCACCTCCGGGTGCGGGATTTTCTCGCTGCGTTTAAGACCCATTGGTGGCCTTCGGCTGTTATCTGCTCGTTGGTTGGGTTGTTGTCTCTTTGACATATTCCCTATTTCCATTCTCAATTTTATATACATCAATATCCGAAATCAGAAAATGATGCAATAAGAAACCTAATAACAATTGAAAACTCACATGATAATTTTACGAAAAGCTATATGATTACCCTAAATCAGTCATATTAATCATGTTTCATTAATTTCAGTCCAAAATACTGATCATTTGAAATAAATTCTAACTGCATGCATGCTCTATGACTGAAAAGGTTAAAAGACGTCATTGTACCAATGTGACTGCGGTAATTTGACACCAATATAATTTTTTCGTAATAGAAATTGATTTAACATGATAACTAACAACACATGGGTATAATATCTTAAACATTTATTTTACATGATTTTCATTAATATGAATACACGTACGTATTTATATCCCCATTGTCTTCTGTGTTAAATTAGCAATTTCAAGCATTCATAGCTATCTTGTCTTAGGTTTAAACAAAGTGACAGGTATTTCCTGTCAAAACTATACCGTATGTTAAAACACAATAAACAAACCGTTACTTGCATATTAGAATGCACTGGATATAAAGATCGGAATAAATTAAAAGATACTTCTGATCTGAGCAACAGGCACAATCAACCCTCCTTTTCCAATTTCATGTATTTTTGTTGTATTATCATTCAAACAAATCTTTTAACAAGGATTTCATAATTATCCCACGCCCTTAAGCTTCAATTTGATACCAATATATCCAATATATAGCACTTATATACAAAGTTACAGCTATGTGTTAGAAATATGTTCTTGTGTTCATTCTGATCTGACCGGGCCAGAGTTAGTGGTTCGATACCTTTATATATTGCTCTATTTAGCACTTATTCTTTTTTAAATTTTACATGTCTCTTGTAAAGGCATCATTATGTATTCAATGGAATTGCTGTCTCAAATGGATTTCGCTGTGCCATATGTTTAGGAGGTTAAATACTTTACCAATGTTTTTTTTTAATTTGAATATGTTTGTACCAGTCCCTTCTCAGTGAAAATGCAACTGATTTTACTCCAGTCAACCTCTTGTTCAGTCTTTGGGGCAAACTACCTATGGGACCTTTTCAACAATTGTCTACACCTACAGTTGACAACGACTACGACAGGTAAGATGTAAGTGGTCGTCTCAAAGTAGTAATGGTTTTATACAATGGTTACCAGTTACTGAATTGAAAGGATTCCCCCCTATATGTATTTACCACAACGATGTTTTTCTTGTTTTGGTTGTAAACCATTTACTGATTTATATTCTTTAAATTTAGTTTTGAATTAGTTATGAATGAGGGTCGGGATAGGTTTATAGATTAGACATACATGGACCAATACTACAGAATCATGGACAAAGAAAATAAAGAATAGAGAAAAATGGGGAAAAAAAGAAAGAAAGAATAGAGAACAATGGGGTGCTTAATTATAAAAAATAGAGAACAATGGTCAAATTAAATAAAGAATAGAGAAAAATGGCTTAAAAAGTAAGAGAATTGAGGGACCCCAATCCAGACCCTCATGAATGAATAAAAGGGATATCTTTAATATTGTATTCAATATTTTTAGAAGATGAGATTCAAGCTACTTTAAACTCGCAAAATGAAAAAAAAAAAAAATTTTACATATTTAAACAGACAATTGTTTTATGTCTATTGACATGGGCGTCACATGTCTATACACAGTCCTTTATATTTGGCCTAAGATTCCTTCGTAATGTACTTTATACTTGGTAGTTTTTTCTTTTTAATTCACTTCATGCTATGTTCAATTTAAATCTGTATTCAGTGACAAATTGTACAAAACATTTAGATAAAGCGAAAGTCCTATTTCATATTTTGGTTATATTTTGTTTTTAATTCCAATACAAAACAAACTTTGACAATATTGACAAAAGG
Source organism: Mytilus coruscus (assembly GCA_017311375.1). Lineage (NCBI taxonomy): Eukaryota > Metazoa > Mollusca > Bivalvia > Mytilida > Mytilidae > Mytilus > Mytilus coruscus. Next base: position 22,579,773 of record CM029604.1, on the reverse strand, counting down.
CAGACAAGGACAATGTGGACCCGACAAAAATAAAGCATAAAATCACAAAATGCAACACATAAAAAATCATTCATTGTTACCACGTGATCTTCAATAATGTCGGGTAATCATTACCAAGCAGCGAGATCTGATCGGCACGGACAAAAAAAAAGGTGATCAAATCCAATGCCGCAGCATAGTATTGCAAAATGAGATTTATTCCGAGAAAAGAATATACCATTGACCAACATATTCCGGGGTTAGAACAGGTGCATAACATATGCGGCGGGGTTTTTACTGATATAATTGGATCCAAAACATCCCCTTACGTTTGGTCAGAGGTGAAATAAAAAAGAACATAATCATTGGGACGCATAGTAAAACTAGATAAGAGTAGAAAACCGAAGCGTAGATCAACAAAATGGAAAATCAAGAAACAAAATAAAACAAATCCGGGGACAAGAGAAAAAGGGTAATTTTCTCATAGAAAACCAAAGCTTTATGCGAAAAAAACTGACTCCGTTAAACTGTGATCAACACAAATGCTCCGACAGGGTAAGCAGACTCTAGCTTCTGACAAGACACTAGACGTGTTTCTAGTAAAGCTTTTGCCCGGGAACGGAGAAAAAATGTCATTAAAAAAGTAACAACTTAAAACAGTCAATTATATTCAATATGTACAGCAAGTATAGTGAAGATCTGTTGAGAAACGCAACCTCTACGATGTCCACAAGTGTGTTTTGGACGCGTTACGGACGGACAGATAGTCCCGTTACAATGTCCTCTCTATAGCTTAATTACTATGGGGATGATAAAATGTAGAGTCATAAAATAACATTCCAAAAACGAGTTAATGGCTATTGGCAAGAGGTGCGGATTTACATGGAAAACCCGTACTACTAAATACTAATAATCATATTACCGAAGAAGCAATGGATTCGGATGTAAATATAGATTGTCGATTTGTTTTTCTTTTTCGATTTATAGAATTGAAAAGAAATGTTTGCATATAATAAGTATATGAAAGAAAAGAAAAAAAACTTATAAAATCTATAAATCTATCTTCTTATACATAAGGATTGTTACTATTAAATAATACAAAGTTAACTATTGTCAAACTTATATAGTGTTTCGTTGGTTTTCAGTATTTATTTATTTTCATATAAGTTGTTGGTGCTTTTAGGCTTTCTTATGTTTTTGTTTTGTTTGTTTTATACTGCTGAGACATCATATACTAATGTATCTCTGGAATCGTTTCAAAAGAGAGGCTAAAGATACCAATCACACATTCAAACTCAAAACTGACAATGCCATGGCAAAGAGGATATATACAAAATCAATATCTGATTCAAAATAGGATCAAACATTCAAAATCAAGAGAACATCTTGTCTTCCTTTTTCTAACGAAGAAATATGACTATATAACTATTGCGTTTATTATAAAGAAACAATTGAAAGCAACACTTGTCAAATATACCAAGCTTATAATTGTATACATCAGACAAAATGGCAATAAAAAATGAAAACAACACGTTATAAAATGTATGCATTCGAAGCGCTTTTCTGGATTAACCTTCATCAGGAACGCTCAAAGCCGAATATTTTAAAGCCAAGGATGTACAAGAACCGAAACAGTTGAAGAGCTATATTACCAAAAAGGACATAAATAAAATTAGCCAAATCCATCTAAGGTCAACTTTGCCTGAGGGAGTTGAAACCTTAGTTTCTAATAATTTCGAAATTTATTAACGGACAATTTTAGAAAGGTTTGTTATAAATCATGTCAGTACCGAAGTACTGACTATTTGGCTGATGATACCCTCGTGGACTGATAGTCCACTAGCAGAGGTATCGACACAGTGCTGTAAAAAATGAAAACAACACGTTATAAAGTGTATGCCTACGAAGCGCTTTTCTGGATTTACCTTCACCAGGAACGTTCAAAGCCGAATATTTGAAAGCCAAAGATGTACAAGAACCGAAACATTGAAGAATAACATATTTTGAAAAACATTTTTCATCAAGATGTCATATTTACCTTTGATCTTTCTAAGCGAAGTAAACGACAATCATACCGTATTTTCCTTTTTTGTAAAATGTGTTAAACCGGATAATCTTACGTTTCCATTTACAGATTCAAATTGTATGGTTACATTGGTTGTTTCCTTTATTATCAGTTACGTGTTAATTTGTCACATTCTATGATGAATATCACTATTTTTACCAAGTATTGATAAAAGTGAGTATACTTTATTTATGTTACAATGATACTATGCAAAATTTTCTATTTTGCTTCTCAATCGATTTACTTGGTTACGTTGTGCAAACATATGTCACATATGTTATGAGACAAACAGTAGTGTTTCACTTGAATGAAGATTGAACAAAAATCTGAAATCCTCTTTAACTCAATAACAAATGAGATTTACAAGCTCTATCAATATGAAAAAACTTGTAATTGTCTGATTGGTCGCGAAGTTAATTATTAAAAAATGTTTCTACCTCAATAAGTTATGTACCATATGCTATCCGTTATATATACTGCAGTCAGTTGGTATTCTGGACACTTTATTCCTAACAGCCTTGTTTATTGATCCAGCTACACTTCTACGATGAAGTCACTTATTGGTATCATGGCAGTTCTTTTGGGAATGATATTTGTTCCAGCCATTGAAAGTAAGTTTTTGATATGTTCATTTATTATTAAAAAGAACTTCTGAAAAAATTTTAAAAAATTTTAAGTGTATATTAAGCGTTTTTCTCACAAAGCAATTTTATATATTTTCATAAATATTCAAAATTTCATGAAACATCTGATTTATCTGTGAAAGAAATAAAAAAATCTTTTGAGAGAGAGAAACGTCTTTTCACACCATCTACAGATTCTCTTATTTTTTTATTTGATATAGGTTGTCAGTTTATGGTTTTATAGTCATACAGTTAATTAATAGTGTTAATGCTAATTAATAGGTTTTATTATCTTACCTAAAAAGATGAAATATATAGTGAAAGTCCATTTTAATAGACTTTTGACCTTTTTATAATTTATTTCTAAACTTTTGTAACAGTTACAGTTATGAAAATTAATAAACAGCTACATACATATCTATTTACCCTTTTTAAAAAGTCGTAACACATCAAGCCGAACAGTTTTTGCGCTTGACCACAATTATAGCATTCTAAACTTATTGTCTTGTTAAGTATACATTTTTGCGTGGATCAAGAAAAAAAATGAAAACAACACGTTATAAATTTCATGCGTTCGAAACCCAGAAAAGACGTACAGAAAGGGAATCAAATCATTTACAACATGAGAAGTTAGATATACATGTTAAAGTACACGTTCTTGTTGATGATAATTTTGTATGAAAGATTTAAGAAATTCCCTTTTACCACTACTTTATAAGGTTTATAGTTTACTACGAGATAGTTTGTCGACCAACTTGGCATATTGATTGTCATTAAATTGATAAACATAAGATTAATTTCAGTGAAAAGATGTCACAAAAGTAAGTTATTATTATGTCAATAAAGGTTTAGCTTGTAAAACCAGGTTTAACCCACCATTTTTTAATTGGAAAATGCATGTACCAAGTTAGGACTATGACAGTTGTTTACCTTTCGTTCCATTTGTTGATATAGTCGAGCATTTGATTAGTTACCGTCACTATAACAACCTTCGTTTAGCAATTTTGAAATTGTGGAGTACCAAGTTGCTTTACCTTGATTATAGATATCTATTGAATTGGCAAAAGCATCAGATAAAACTAGAAATTATGACAATTTTTGTAAACGGTAACAGTAATTCAATATCAAAACATGTACAAATATCTCAAAAATACAAGATCAACAAGTTCTGACGTATAAGAACTCTCCTTATGTCTTTTTGACGTCCCGATTGTGAACTGATATGAAAAAGTCATAATTTTGGCTAAATTATAAATATGTTTGCTTTAAACGACATTGGTGACATGCACGGGCTACCATGGGTGTTTTGTTATTTAGCTTACCTTACCCATATGCATAGTAGAATAACGCATTTATTTTTGTCAACGGGTGTTGCCAATGTAATACAGAAGGATATAGACCTTACAAATATATATAAAAAAAAAAAAAAAACAGGCAATGGTGCTAAAGTCATGTAAAATAGCATATTTTTGAAGCCGTCGAAATGGTTAAAGCAAACAATGGATAGAAAAGGGTCTAGTTTATTTAAATTTGCATATTTAAGATAATTATTATAAGTTTTTACATTTGATATTACAAAGTTCCATTTTTTAGCCAAGTTAATCCTATCGTGAACCTACTCCTTTGCAAAACTTGATATGAAATTGGTCACATGGTAAATTATAATAAAACATATATATATATATATATATATATATCCAAATTATGGGCTACTGGGTTGATCGAGTAGTCAAATACGTGTAAACTAGAGTCTATTCCTGGATTTATACTTTAACAATTTTTCCTTGATTTGTAATATTCTTTTAGTGCTTTTGTATTAAGCTCATTTGTAGTTAATAACAACATTTCTCTGAAGCTTAAAAGTTTATTCCCAAATATCTGGATACATATTATTTAAAAACAATTAAAACAAAACGCTTTGAAACAGTAGTCCTCCAGCATTATATTTTATATGACTTTATCTTTTCTTATTTCAATCATAATTATTTCAAAACTTTACTACTTATATTAATCCATGTTTTCATAAAATATATTTTATTCGATATATAAAACATACTACGTATTTTAGGTTCATCTTGTGAAGCCGCTCAACAAGAAGTACTTCGATTGACTGCGGAAAACCAAGCAATTCAGCAGCAACTCGATAACTGTACAACTGCCCTGCAACAATTGCAAACATGTTATGAACAACTGAATACGTGTAACAACAAAGTTACCAACCTGACCTCTCAACTTACGACCTGCCAAGGAGAATTACTTTCTTTTACTTTTATAAAACCGAGGGTTCAAGAGTGTGCCGCTATAAATGAGGATCGTGTAAGCTGCCTGTCTCAGTTTTGTACTTATGGTTGTTATGCAACTGAGTTGGAAAATGCGTATAATTTTTAAGAAGGAGAATAAATGTCTCTTAATTATTGTTCGTCCCATTACTGAATTACAAACAACTGTTTGTATATTGTATTGACGTTTGACTGTAAAATAAAAATGTTAATACAAAGAGAACATTTTGACTTCCTTGATTTTCAGATTGCATTTAAGAAAAAAATCATGATAGTAAGTATATTCAAATGGAATGGACTAATATGGCTTTTAAGCGCATGAGAAGGAAAGGCGCCGATTTAGAATTTTAAGGTCTTGGGGTTATTTCATTGGTCGTACTCAAATTTTAAATATCTGCACAGTTGGTCAAAAATACACCGTTTATGACATTGTTAACCAATGACATTATTTTTCTGCAAACTTTTGGAAATATGTCGCGAAGAACATACGTTTCTGAAACGAAGAATAGAAAGCAACTAATTTTACAAATCACATTGTTGTATATATAAAAGTAAAGAAAAATGATGAGAAGATGTAGTCATTTCTTTTCAATTGAGCACGGGGAATAGTAGAACAATAAAAACTTAATGTTTTAAAGCATTGAAGATATTGAAAATATCTTAAGAACTTTTTAGAATCTACATCTTATTTACACCACTAGTAGAGTATACCTCATTCCAATATTGCTGAAGCCAATCTTTTTTTTTTCTGTAGGAAGATTAATAGTAAGAAATCTAGACACATCTAGACGACCAGGATATATACCGTTTTTTTTATAAGAATTTTTGTGAAGTTTTATTATCCAGTAAAAAGACAGGGCTATGTGGAATCATAATATTTTCTCAAATTCCAAGTTGTTTAGTCAAGCATTCCAAATAATGATACTTTCCAAAACATATTGCTAGAGGCTTTGTTTATTTGAACAATTACATTGTCGTGAAGCAATTATAAGGCATCTACAACCTCGGGCTTCTTTAAAAGGTTATACACTCGTGTGTTCATGATACATCGTAGTTTTGAATGAGCTCCAAAATGCATAACCCAACACCTTTGATCAATGAAGATAATGAGTATAATTTTTGTTCATCTGGGTAGCGCATAAAGTATTTTTCAGCTTAATCCTTAACCAACTAAATCCAGTAAGCGGATGTTCTTCTTCTAATTAGGGCTTGATGGGCTTTGTCATTCGTCAAATTGGGCATCAGGCTATACATTAAAGTTTAAGATTGTTAAAGATGTCAAGGTCTCTTGTTATAACATGACCAACATTACTATCCTTGTATGAGGACGATGAACAAGAGCGATGGAGGGGTTTTGATTTTACATCCATGATAGTAAAGGTCTTCAAATCTTTAAAACTCTAGTGTTGATACAAATCTTAGACTGAACGATTAAGAATACAAGAAATGACAAGTGTAGTTATATATTTGACGTAGATATGCATTACTTTCATTATAGATTTTTAATGGCTAATAATAGAAAATGAACTTTTTTTTTCTTTTTTTTTTTCCTAAATGAGCACGACTTAATTCATTATGCTTGTTCATAGTTAAAGGTCATATACATGTATTTTTCTTTCAAGATACTTACGTTTGGTATACTTGTATTCACATATTTTTTAGAGGGATTTTGGCGCGGTATGTCCAAACCCAAAAACAAAATTCTAGATAATTGCATCAATTATCTATGAAGAATTTATACGCTGTAATTCAATTATTAATATAATATCTGTATTTGAAGACAATAAGTACGAACACCCTGTATTTTTTTATATTTACAATTTCTGTAGAAACGTATGAAAATAATATTTGTTTGTTTAAACAAAATGACTCACGCTTACAGCGTATTAATTTCATTAAATTGTGCATCAATTCAGTAAGATTCTTCCTTTTTGTCCAAGGCTTAATCACTACACCGGGTAGTAACAGAATATTGGTAGATAGTTATCCCATTGATAAACTTATATTCATTACAAAAAAGAGACTCATAAGTCAAATATAACTTGACAACAATGGCCAAAAAAGAAAACAAAACGAAACAAAACAAAACAAATAGGGCTAAAACACAAACATGGATAACTATAGCTGCGGAACCGTAGCTCAAAGGTCCTTTTGATATTTTTTGAAATTTGCGGATCACAGAGCTACGGATTTTTCCTATTTTGTTCAGCCATTTTAAATCTCGTCATGACGTCAATCAAACCAAGAAAAGTTAACTCTAATAGGAAAACATGTGTTGGTGTGTTTACATTGTCTTTTATTCTATTTCAGGACTATTTGAATAAAAGAACGTTTAATAAAGTGTTAATACAAAAGGAAATAGTAATTCTTCCAAGCAATTTAAAAATGTCGTGTTGATTAGTGCTCAAAGCCCGCAAAAACGTGAATCCCGCTTAGTAATAAATTAACAAACCGACACGTGTTTTCCGATTTTGTAGGCGTTCTTCACCTCCAACATAGGAGATCGAGGATAATAGAGTTATCTTTTCTTGATTTGAATGACGTCACGACGAGATTCAAAGTGGCTGAACAAAGTAGGCGGAGACGTATACATAAGGAAATAATTATACAATAGTGTCAAGGAAATGAATATTCAAACATAAATAGGTACGTCATATCATAGAAAAATGTCTTACGAAACGAAAGTAAACATTGACAAGCTATGCACGGGTGATAAATGATAACAACTTGGGAAATAAGTGCGACCTGAACTTAGGTCGCAATTCCGAACGTTTTGAAATAGGTAGTTCTATGGTCCGCAAATTGTCAAAAATATCATCTACGCAGCTAGGAAAACTAAAGACTGGCCAACACGAACCCTACCAAGCGAATGACTATCAAGGCCAAGGTATTTAACCCCGGAAATATTTAAAACATACACATATCTCTTAAAACACACCAGGCTTATAATTTGGTACACCAGAGTTTTCTGTATATAAAATGCATTAGTGGTGCTTAATCAACACAGTTGACAAGCAAAATCGAAAACAAAGTTTTAGAGCATGAAAACTGAAAATTCCGAAAAGTTGCGCAAAATACGGCTACGGAAATTTACAACCCGGGGTAGAAAACAAACTTATGTTTTGAAAAATTGAACAGTAAATTTACATACAAATTTATACACTCGCCTAGAGTGTTGGCGATCGTACATTTGAACCAATTGTTCTAATTTATGTGTTGGACTGCTGTCTCATGGGAGTTACTCCACAACTCATTTTATTCAAAAGGTATTAATCTTATGTTGCTACCTCCATTATTATTAGTGGCAATTGGACGGTAACACAGTCGTCTCACTGTTTTGGTCTAGCAGGTTTTATGTTTATACCGTATTAACATATTACCGCCCTTTATATGAATATCAGCAGAAAGCAATCGACCAAACAACCAATCAGATGAATACAACAGAAGAAAAACACTCATTAAATTAACGAAGAAAAAGTTACTTTTAGAAGAGGGATACATTGGCTACGTTGGGTAGCCTCTATATCACTTTACAATACACGATCCCGTATACCTGAAATAACTCGAAATACAATTATATCAAATAACGAGTGAAAATAACTCTGAAGGTGCGTTGTCTGTACTTGTTCGCCTTGTTTAAAAACACAACATACTGGTATTAATGTGTACTTTTCGTATATCGTTGCTCCGAATGTGTAAAATAGAGCGCGTTTACTTTGCCTCTCATCGTCACTTGATCGAAATTGCAGCTGAATAATAATGATCGTCTGAAAATAATAAAGCTACATCAGTTGGCTAAGGAACTTTAGGTCAAACTTCATTAAATGGACAATGTCACAGATTTTGGTAAAATGTTGCAAACAACTTTGGCTCGTTGAACAAGTTGAACTTTTACTGAAAATCGAAAAAAAAATAGTGCATTTATCTCTTTTATTTTATGAAATATAACTTAATGGATTCCTTCAAAGTAGGAAAATATTTGTATTGAAAGCACATAAAATCGGCGAGATAAATAAATTTGTTTTGAAATCACCAAAACTCCGATTTTTTTCAAGTATATATTATAATTATAGAAGTGCATACATTTTTTAAATTAAAATCTATACAGTTGTTGTGCTTCCTGTGCAATTGTTCACCTATTAGAAACAATAATTAAAAACGATCAATATATTATTGTTTCGAATTTCAGTTAATGTTCATAAGGTAACAGTTGATATTACCATGATTAATATTAAATCGTAAGCCTTCCTTCATTTGAGTTTATGTCTGTGTTGTTGTCGTTTGTCTTTTTATGTTCTCCATCCATTTCCAGCTAAAGGTTGCACTTCTGTAAATATAGACAATGCAATTTCCAATAGGAACTCCTTTTACGGCTAAAACTGTGCGACTTTTATTAAGAAGTTTCGTAAAAAATATTTTCTAGAATAGAAAGTTCATATGCACTAATGTTTTCAAAGGTCAAAACATAGGGCTGTGCGGCATAATTTCAACATTTATACGATTTGAACTTTTAAGAGTTATACTAAAATTCTCACTTTTAGTTTTCCTCAGAATTGAATTTGGATTCTATCCATGTCTATTTATACTGGTAAAATTCACAAGTTGAGATGAAACATAGAGATCATATCTGGGAACCAGTAGGTAAACTCAACAAAATTTCTATGAAAATTATGTTTCTCCCCAAAAGAGGCGTGGTTTATAAAACAGCTATAGTTAAGTGCAAGCTATGCTAACATTTATTCGAAATGAAAAATCTTGAAAAACACTTTTTTTCACAACAATACTTATTCATCAGAATCATAGCCTAAAACATGTAGAAGTCACAGCATATACTGTAAACTTCTTGTACAGTATATTTAATACCATCCATCCCTGTTTCAATTTTAAAAGAATGTGAAAACAAGACTTGCCTTATGTGCATGTTTTCTGACATGAAATGCCTAGAACCTGGTTGAAACTTCTTTGATAACAAATTGAAAGCATTTCAGAATACTATAAATGTAAAGTTACATGACATTGTAATCATTCCAACATTCAAGATTATATAAAATATCCAATCCTGTCTCTTTCTCCATCTTACTGTATGCCCTTTTATCTAGAAGAGTTCACAATTTCTGCCTCAAACGGTCAGTTTAGAAATCGTGTCACAATAATATCATCTCTTAACTTATATCCAACATATTTGGCTAATATATGAACTAGAAGTGTTTAAACACAGCTATATTTGCTATAAAAGGTGTATGTATGAAGTTACCAATTTGATATACAAATTCTTTTAAAAGTTTTACAGAACTGACTGCTTAAATCTGCTTTTTGCGTAATATCAATGCAAGCTAATTGTTTTCTATACACAAAATAAACCTTTATAATAATAAAACCATAGCATTTACAGGTTAAATTATCTGTTTTATGATTCCGGGATTAGAGATTTTTCTCTGTTTTTTGGGGCCTCAAAATTGCTAAATAATTCTACTGTTTATGTGAATACGGAATATTTAGTTATATTTGTAGAATATAACACAATAATGAGAGGTATTTTTGAAACTTTAGCTTGCATTTCTTTATGCCGGTGTCAAAAGAAAGCAAAGTCATGTGTTACAGCTTATGTATGGGTTTTTGACAAGACAAAAACATACCAACAACAATGTTCATCAAGGACCTATGGGTTTCAATGAATCTGAAGAGTAAACATAAATTGCAATTCTTAACAATTTAAATGACATACTTTGTATAAAAGTGACACCTAACATCCACGTATTCCAACATCAATCCGAATTCCGATAGCAAAAAAATCTTATTCGGAACGGACTCCGTATACATAATATTAGTATTTTATTGTAATTATATTACAAAATATTGATCACATGATGCTAGTATTACTAGACTTGCAATTGCTTTACATCAATCCGACACTAATTTAGTGTTTCGGCGGTTTTTGTATTATATGCTAATGATAAATGTATAACATTTATGAATGGGTTTAAGCATTGTAGGCCCGCCATCATCAGGGATTTACCTATCAATTTATTTTAATTTTGTCGTTGGCAAGAGATCTGCTATATTTTTATGCTTTTTATAAGCTATTATTGGTCTGCTTGAAAATATTTCGTTGAAACTGCATCCTGTTTTAGTAGATCCCAATGTTTGTTAATGCATTGTTTTAATTTATGAATGCATGGATTGAATTTCGTTGCCAATACTAAAGGAATTTCCTTTATGTGTTTTTTGGCCTTTTTTCTGATTAAATCAGATCTATTACATGATAATGCCTCATTTATATACTTTTCGATTTCAATCTCCTTGTATCCTCTCTTTATTAAATTCAATCTGAACTGTAATAAAATATGTTGTAAATCCTCATCATTATTTGTTGTTCTAATGTATCTGATAACTTCGCCCTTGATAAACCCTGCAAACATGTGTTGACTGTGACAGCTTTTACGTTCTAGATAAAGGAATGCATTTGTCGGTTTGAAGTGTGTTTTCACATCCAAAATGTTTTCATTAGAAAACCTAGTTCCTTTGAAAATATTAACATCAAGAAATATTATTTCTTTAGATGAAAATTCTAGTGTGAATTTTAGGAACGGATGATGATTATTTGCTAACTCTAACAAATCCTTTATTTCCTTCCAGTCGCCGTGATATATTAATATAATATCATCACGATACCTTCCATAGAAAAAGATATTTTTTCTATGTTCAAACTTAGAAAGAATTTCTTTCATAATTTTATACATGAGTATATCACAGATTTCCGGGCTTGGCACTGCTCCTATCGCGGCGCCTATTTTCTGCTTATAAAGCTGTCCATTAAAATCAAAAATGTTGTTCTCTAAAATTGATCTGATTGATTGATGATTAGGACATATAAATCGAAAGATATTTTTGCATTTTCTCGTGTTCAGAATTAGGAATAAACAATAAATATTTTATTGGTTTATTTGAAATAACTAGTGCTTGGCACTTGATACCTAGTGAAGAAAAACAATAATATTTATTGTTTTTATTTATATTGTAATTTTGGCATTTATATTTTCCATTAAAGTGGTATATATTGAAGTACTTATTACTCTAAACATAATCACAGAAGTAACTGAGCCAATGAAAATCAGTTTAGGCAAATACACCACGCCTCCTACCATTTTGTTTTGTTGATATTGCATTGATAATAGTCTTTCAGATACTTGTCTCTGTGATTACAGATATGGCTAGACATTATAAGAAATATGCTAAAAGAAATAAACATAAACGAAGTCTGACAAATAAAGCTGCAATGCAGCAAAGTAAGCTAAAATTTATGCTATCACAAGCTAGAAAACAGGTTGTTAATCTTTCGCATAGAAACAATTAACTGATGACGAGTATTTGGTATTATCCAGAGGTTTGAAATTCATTCCTTCACCGTCAGTCAAAAGGGCAAAGCAGGACTTATTACATGATTTCGATGAATTAGCCAGAAAAATGAGATGTCGTTACTTATATCATGGTAACTTGGATGAAATTCATCCCTTCAGAGTTAATTCTGGACACACGCCACCAACCTGCAACACCCTTGAAAATTACCTGTTTAATACAAAGCACGAACTATCTTCAATGCAAATTCGAAAATTTCGAAACAATCTAAGTGTTTCACAGAGGTCCGGCATTTCTTCTCTGTTAAATGATGAATCATTAATCATTAAGAAAGCCGATAAAAGTAATAATGTTGTTATTTTAGATAAGGTCAATTACCTTCTTGAAGGCGATCGCCAATTAAATACACAACATTACATCAAATTGGGAAACTTTGACCTAAAAGCACTTAGATGTAATATCAATACATATGTCAAAGGCATGTACACCAAAGGTGTTATAGATTACTCCACATTTAATTACCTTAATAATGGTAATAAAATTGATTATGGGCCTGGGTATATGCATATCTTGCCTAAAATACACCAAATAAATGAATCGGAATTAGTAAAAATGGGTTTAACATTGATAACATAATGCCGCCATGTCGGCCAATCATATCTCAGATTGGTACTGTCACAGAATTTATTGGACGCTATATAGATTATTTTTAGTACCTATGGTACAAAAACAACACACTTATATAAAGGATACGTCTGATCTAATATACAAGTTGGAAAGGATTAAGCCTAATGCAGATTGCTGGCTTGGATGTAGTATCAATGTACACTAATTGTCCGATTAATGAATTATTATCGGCAGTTAGAATTTCGTACGATCAGTTTGATCAATCAGTTTACAAAATCAAATGCCCACCTACGGATGATTTAATCTATCTCCTCAGATCAATTTTAGAGAACAACATTTTGATTGTAATGGACAGCTTTATAAGCAAAAAATAGGCGCCGCGATAGGAGCAGTGCCAAGCCCGGAAATCTGTGATATACTCATGTATAAAATTATGAAAGAAATTCTTTCTAAGTTTGAACATAGAAAAAATATCTTTTTCTATGGAAGGTATCGTGATGATATTATATTAATATATCACGCCGACTGGAAGGAAATAAAGGATTTGTCAGAGTTAGCAAATAATCATCATCCGTTCCTAAAATTCACACTAGAATTTTCATCTAAAGAAATAATATTTCTTGATGTTAATATTTTCAAAGGAATTAGGTTTTCTAATGAAAACATTTTGGATGTGAAAACACAATTCAAACCGACAAATGCATTCCTTTATCTAGATCGTAAAAGCTGTCACATACAACACGTGTTTGCAGGGTTTATCAAGGGCGAAGTTATCAGATACATTAGAACAACAAATAATGATGAGGATTTACAACATTTTTATTACAGTTCAGATTGAATTTAAAAAGGAGAGGATACAAGGAGATTGAAATCGAAAAGTATATAAATGAGGCATTATCATGTAATAGATCTGATTTAATCAGAAAAAAAGCCAAAAAAACACACAAATGAAATTCCTTTAGTATTGGCAACGAAATTCAATCCATGCATTCATAAATTAAAACAATGCATTAGTAAACATTGGGATCTACTAAAACAGGATGCAGTTTGCAACGAAATATTTTCAAGCAGACCAATAATAGCTTATAAAAAGCATAAAAATATAGCAGATATCTTGACAACGACAAAATTAAAATAAATTGATAGGTAAATCCCTGATGATGGCGGGCCTACAATGCTTAAACCCATTCATAAATGTTATACATTTATCATTAGCATATAATACAAAAACCGCCGAAACACTAAATTAGTGTCGGATTGATGTAAAGCAATTGCAAGTCTAGTAATACTAGCATCATGTGATCAATATTTTGTAATAAAATTACAATAAAATACTAATAGTATGTATACGGAGTCCGTTCCGAATAAGATTTTTTGCTATCGGAATTCGGATTGATGTTGGAATACGTGGATGTTAGATGTCACTTTTATACAAAGTATGCTTTTTTATATAGATTAGTCCGTTGGTTTTCCTGTTTGGATGGTTTTACACTAATCATTTTTGGGGCCCTTTATAGCTTGCTGTTCGGTGTTAGCCAAGGCTCCGTGTTGAAGGCCGTACTTTGACCTATAATGGTTTACCTTTACTTGTGACTTGGATGGAGAGTTGTCTCATTGGCACTCATACCACATCTTCTTATATCTATATATTGAGAATTTTACTTTGCATGTAGGGCTTTAGGTAGACTATGCATACTGTAAACTATGAATTCATGATGAATCATTATATTTAAGGCCCAGGATTTTCTCAATCTTCATGAAATATTTATAAAACTCTATATTTGAGTTTATTTCATTAAAATTATAAACTAGATTTGATGACATTCTACATTTTCTCTTTTTCCACCCAATATAAATACCAATAAATAATCAACATTTACCAAACATATAATACAGGGTTTAGCTTACTGTCCCGAAATTCGTTTTAGCTATTGACACAGATATATACTATAGCTAGAATATATTACAAACATAAGGATTTAATTATTCCAATGAACACATTTCCTATTCTCAGCCCTAGCATACCTTCGGCGTTGTTGTATGGCGTTTACATATCTCAGTTAATACGTGAAGGTTGTGCAAGTTCACACTATACGAACTTCAAAAACAGGGTGTGCTTCTTATATAAAAAAAAATGCTCCAACATAGTTATATGGAACTATTGAAATCCCCACTGCATGTACGTAATTTCTAGTGTTACCATTACAAATTTGCTAATCGAGACATTACGTCGAATACTCATATCGACATGCTTTCGCAGTCTTAGATATTTGATACCTGCAGTATAGTCGTCTGATCTGTAGTTTAATCGATTGAGTCTTATTCCCGAATATGTCATTTTACCTAGTTGATTCGCATAGTTGGTGATGCCTGCATATCAGGAGATGATTACAATGTTAACTAAAGGCAACAGTAGTATACCGCTGTTCAATAGTTATAAATCGATTGAGAGAAAACAAATCCGGGTCATAAACCAAAACCGAGGGAAACATATCAACTATAAGAAGAAAACAACGCAACAACAGAAACACTGAACTGCAACAAAAACAAACGCCAACATACATAGACACGGACTATTTGATAACAACTGCCATATTCCTGACTTTACTCACATGCTCTCGTTTCTCTTTGGATTTCATGCGATTTTATTCGTTAATTGTGTTTGTTAATGTATTTTTTTTTATATATTTATAAGATTTATACATCGCTTAAGTACTATTGTTTAAACATATAACTTAATAGTGTGGATTGCTGAGCAGTGAGTTACTAGTGGCTTGCATAGTCTATTGTACTGTCGATTTTGTGAATGGATGTGTGGCTGTTTAACGTTCAGTGGTAAATTAGATGCATATTCAGGAAGAGAACATGATAATGCGATATGGTTACAAACCCGCCTTTGTTTTAATGTGCTAGTTCACAACGTAACAGTCCTTAGGAAGGGATGTCATCTCAACGGAAACATTATTCTGACCTTAGCTCGACCAGTCTTTAACTTTTTCTACTAAATTCTGCGCGCTTAGCGGAGAAGCGGCAAATAACAGTTCTTCAAACCTTTGGTTTGACCAGGTTGTTGGTCGAACCCACGAACTCCTTCACTCGAAACGAACACGCTACTATGAGACCATCGAGGCGGTTCCTATTTTGTGGTACTGTAAACCGGGAAATTTTCACGCCGTCTTTATTTCGCGATTTATTAACACAATCTAATTTCGCGCCGTTTTGAATTCGCGATATCCCAGTGGCCTATATAAATATTTTCATAAATGCTTTAGAAAGTGAACAGCTTTACATGTAGACTTGCTACAATTTCCTTTTTTTATTTCTTTCTTACTAATTTATATGTTTACTGAAAACTGCAAGTATACTGATTGCCCTCGGAGAAAGGCATGTATCAGTATAATTGAAATCTATTAGTTAAAGCCGTAAAAGTATTAAAGGGGTAAAATTGAAAGAAAATTAAGAGGAGACATGTAGCAAGTCTACTATACATGTATCGTAAATGAATTGATAAAATCATTCAGAAATCTTTTGTTTCCGGTTCATGAATGTTAAAGGAGATTAAAAGTTGTGTCATGATTGCTTGTAAAAACACATACACAATAAACAGTAAAGAAATATATTTATTAATAGTACGGAAACACATGTATTTGTTCTGGTAAAACACGTGGGTTTGTTTACATCAACACGTGTTTTAGAATACCATCACAGCAATTAAATGTTTTAAAACGTTTGGGCTCAGTTTTGGATAGACTTAGTAAACTTACTATTTTTCATACTATTATTCTTAGTAATTTTAATTTTTGCCCTTTGGCATGGAATTTTTGCACTGAGAAAAATTCCAAAAAATTAGAAAAGGTGCAGGAAAGAGCACTCCGTTTTGTATATGAGGATTTTACCAGCTCCTACGAGGACCTCTTACTTAAAGCTAAGGTGCCCTCCTTGCAGATCAGACGGATAAGAACAATGGCTCTAGAGACTTTTAAGATTATAAACAATATAGCTCCTGTGTGCTTACAAAATTTGGTGAGTGTCAAAAAATCTAAGTATTCTTTCAGGTATGTAAATATTCTGGATGTTCCACAGGTAAAGTCAACCCGTTACGGTAAAAAATCTTTCAAATTTGCTGCCGCTACTTTATGGAACAGCCTTCCAAACCATTTCAGGACTGAAAATAGTTTTTCACATTTTAAAAGTCTTATTCAGTCCTGGAACGGTTTGGAATGTCGCTGTTCTGCTTGCAGATAATTCTTGATATGTTTATTTTTGTTGCTTTTGGTTGCTCTGGTCTAGCATGTTTTATTTCATTTCCAATTTGTTGCCTAATTTTTATTGCATGCTATGTATGTGAGATTTTAACTTTGTATTGCAGGTTGTTTTATATGTCAAATTAGACTGTTTTTATGTTATGTATATGTTTTTATATTCGGTCAAAAGCTCCTTAAAGCTTGTGTTGTGTCTTTTAAATTCTGCCGAATCAAAATAAAGTTTTCTTATCTTATCTTATCTTATCTTAATACCTGTAATGTTTACAATGGTTTTCAATTGGATGACATTTGTCGCATTGCAGGTGTAATTCTCCGAATTAAAACAGGTATTCTTAGTGATTTTGGTTCGTGTTTCTCCTGCTTGCTGTGTCATATAAATTAAATGTAATTTATAATGTTATTATTCGAAGTTCTGCCTTACGCTGAGTAGCATACTCCGTACTACTGCCTTGCCTGTATTAAGCATGACAGACCACCGTTCCGAAGACGAAGACGAATTACTACTACATGAGTCTACAACTCTTTTAGTTCTTAACAGAGAAGCTGCATTTCCTAGTTTGCCTGTACCAGTACCGTCGACAGCAACCCAGCAAACAGCGCCACAGCAACCCAGCAAACAGCGCCACAGCAACAAATAAGTGACAGCACCTTTCAGTTGTTTACGTCGTACTTCGATTCTAAAATATCTGCACTGAAGAACGAGTTAGTGTCGGGCAACGACTCCTTAGCCACTAAGTTGAAAAAGAAAGCTTCTGTGAAATTGAAGAGTGAAGGTAATCAAATTCAATTTACCTTCAATTTTGAAGTCCTTGCTGACCTACATAAACTGCAAAAACGTTTTTCGAAGGAAGATTTTGTTTCTATAAATTTAATTTCTGGACTTATCTTAAAGTTGAACAAAAGAAATAAGCTCATCAGAATAGCCGATAAATCTCCTGCTGGTTGGACGACAGTCCGTGAGTACGAGAGCGACGAAATAGCATCAGATTCAGATGACGAGAAAAGACTCCGCCAAGCCGAAAGCAGAGCTCTCAAAACCATAAAGGAGAAGAAAAGTCGTACTAAACCTTACGCTAAGCCTTCAGCTACTGTTTCCAGACCTCCTGCTAATTCTGAAAATATGCCTCATCAACAGTACAACCAGCCGCCCTTTCGAAGGAACAGTCGCCGAGAGGCGACTTCCTATGACATGTGTTATGAATGCCACCAATTTGGACACTGGAGGACAAACTGTCCCAATCGAAGCAACAAGCAATTTACACCAAGGAACAATCCAGCAACATAAGATAAAAGATAAGTGTCTTGATTTAGTAGACGAATATTTGTTGCATGGGCACATGAATATACTTTTCGAACATGTTAAGTATTTTTATAAAGTTGATTTTTCCAAATTCGCCAAAGGCGTCAAAAGTAGCTTATCTAAAATGTAGCTTTTTGGGAGCACATTGGAGCAAGCAAATTTATAATTAATACTATAAAATCAGGTTATATGATTCCTTTTGTGAGTTTACCACCTCCTATGAAATTCCGCAATAATAAATCTGCAATTGATAATACTGATTTTGTAAACGAGGCTGTTCTTGAACTTTCGAAAAACGGATGTGTGCACGAAGTACCATTCCAGCCTTTTGTAGTAAATCCATTAAGTGTTGCCATTCAAAAGTCTGGGAAAAGAGATTGATATTAGATCAATCTGAAATGATTTTATACGTTTTGAAAAATAAAATAAAATTCAAAGATTGGAAAGTTTCTCAACATTTTTTTAAGAAAGATATAAACCTATTTAAATTTGATTTAAAATCTGGATTTTTTCCTTTAGACATCTGCAAAGAGCAACATACATATTTAGGGTTCTCTTGGAACGGAAAGTTGTATTGTTTTTCAGTTTTAGCTTTTGGCTTGAGTTCAGCACCTTACATTTTTACAAAATGTTTACGACCTATGGTTAAATATTGGCGTGAAAACGGTGTAGATATAGTGCTTTATCTGGATGATGGTTTAGGTATGTCAGAAGGGTATTTAGAATGTCAAAATATGTCTGAATTCGTAAAGTCATCATTAGAATTAGCTGGGTTTGTGAACAAAAATCTATTTTTGATCCAGTTCAATGTCTGGAATGGCTCGGATTTATATGGGATTCGGTAAGCTTTAGTTTAGCAGTGTCTGAACTTAGATTAAACGATGCTAAAGAGTTGCTTGACAATATTTAGAAAAAATTTCCCAATATAAGTGCTCGTCAGTTAGCACAGTTCACAGGTAGAATTATTTCTATGCCTCCAGTTATGGGTAATGTCGCAAGCCTAATGAAAAGGCATTTATATTTTGCAATTGAGAACATAAAATCATGGGATGGTAATTTAGATACTACTTACAATGAGTGTGTATTAGCAGATTTGAGTTTTTGGTCAGACAGTTTGACAAATCTTAATCAGATGAATTTTGTGAATGACACTTTACCAAACATATGGTGTATTCAGGTGCTAGTAATGTAGCCGCAGGTGCTTTTACTGTAGAGTTGAATGAACAAGTTTTTCATTCCACATGGACCGAATATGAGAAAAACATGAGTTCGACTTGGCGAGAACTAAGGGCTATTCAATTAGCTTTGTATTCATTTAAATCTGTTTTAAAAACAGTACTGTCAAATGGCACACAAATAATCAAAACTGTGTAAAAATAATCAATAGAGGTAGGACCAAGATGTATTTACAGTGTTTTGCATATGACATATTTAAATTTTGTTGGAAGGAAGGAGTCATTGTACATCCAATATCGATACCTAGATCAGAAAATTGTAGAGCTGATTTTTTTGTCTAAAATGAAAAATATAGATGACTGGCAAACATCTCCGGAGTTTTTCGAATTCATGGATAATTTATGTGGTCCTTATACCGTTGATAGATTTGCCAATTTTGCTAATACTAAATTGAAGCGATTTAATTCAAAATTTTGGAATCCCGGGAGTGAAGCTATTGACGCTTTTACACAAAATTGGAAAAATGAAAATAATTGGATAGCCCCTCAAATTTATTTAGTTACTAAAAGTATAAATCACTTAGTACTCTATAAAGCCGAAGGTACCCTGATAGTACCAAAATGGCCGTCCTCATCGTTTTGGACTTTCTTATTCAGAAGAAACATGGAATTTCGTCATTATGTATTGGAAGTCATTGAATTTTCCAGTGAGCAATGCATATTTCTTCAAGGGAACAACAAGAATTCCATTTTTGGCTCTAAGAATTTTAATTCTGATATTTTAACTGTTAGGCTAAGGAAAATGTAGATAACTGTTTTGTTTTACTGTGACATAGACATGAAACATGTTGACAAGGCTATAGAAATGATAGCGAGGTCTTGAAATCTGACAAGGCTATAGTACGGAGCAAGGTCAGTAATGATTATATATTAAACGCATTTGTTTATGATGACATGTATATACTTTTTTATTTACTATTTGTTTGAATTTGTACATTTTTCAGATATTTTCAGCATTGGTAGGTGGTCATCAGAAATTGTTTCACCACACCAGCCATTACAAAATTTAGCAAAGTGTCTTCCAGAAGTTTGTCTACACTCTAGAGCTGATAACACTCGGAAGAAGTACAAATGTACAGGTACGCCTTTAACAATTTTTGTAGATGGTGTAATTCGTTTAATCTTAATTCTTTACCAGCATTAGACTATGATGTTTCGTTATACCTGATTCATTTATGTAAAAAACACAAATCCGTATCTATAGTTGAAGGAGCTTATTATGCAATTAGTTGGTCACATAAACTAGCCGGATTTGCCGATCCTTGTAATTCTTTTTTATGTACTTCTATTAAAGAAGGAGTTCATAGGTCAATCGGACATTACATTGTAAAAAAGAAAGAGCCTATAACACCGGAAATTCTGTACCAGATTGTACAAAAATACGGTAACAAATTCAGTACTTTAAATCATAGAAGAATCGCCTGTATGTGTCTCTTAAGTTACGCAGGATTTTTAAGATTTTCCGAACTTGTTAATTTGAAAAGATCAGATATACAGTTTTACCCTACTTATATGTCTTTATTTATCGAAAAAAGTAAGACTGACCAACACAGAGAAGGTAGTAGAGTATTGATTTCGAAGACTAGTTCTATAACTTGTCCGGTATCTATGTTACACACATTTTTATCACATAGCAATCGATTTTAAAGAATTAATTTTTAGAGCACTAACTTTTCGAAAGAAAACAAACACTTATGTATTAAGAGTAATTACTCCTCTATCTTATACAAGGGCTAGAGAGTTGTTGTTAGACGCCCTTGAGTCTTTAGGTCTAGAAAAATCTAATTTTGGTTTACACAGTTTGAGAGCAGGTAGTCCAACGGCTGCAGCCGCTGCTGGTATCAATGACAGATTATTCAAGAAACATGGAAGATGGGCATCTGAAACTGCAAAAGATGGGTATGTTCAGGAAAACATATCAGAAAAATTAACAGTTTCTAATAACCTTGGCATAAGACCCCCTTTTTCTTTCTTTGTTACTTTCGAAAGTATGCTACCCTCAAAAGGAGAGCTCATTTCTGATACATGTGTTGAGTTTTATTGTATAAATAATTTATGTTCGTTTAAGTCTGAGGAATTAGAACATAAGACCTATAATTAAGAGTGAATTAAATGCTGCCAGGATTAATGCTAATTAATTGGTCTTTTAATCTGATTAATCTGTAAAATTATCTGTAATTATTTTAAAACTGATTGACAGTTGTCATTTACATATCTGTATCGATTGTTGTTTACAAAACAATATCCATATTGTCCGCTTGCTTGGGATGTCTTCCATGTTTTAAAAGTATCTCTGTTATAATTTTCTCCGACGCAGTTATAATTATTGTTGATGTTTACCTCCAGATATGACGGACTTTAACTATGTTAATAGCCTCGATGTTATCGTCGATTTGTTCTCTGATACTGAGTACATTATGTCAATTCTGATGTTCGAAAATATGTCTTGACGATTGTGACATTTTGACAGTTGCATTGCGGGGAAGCATGCATAACCAGAGACTCTTACCCTGTCAATGCACCCATTCTCTCTACTGCTAGAGTTCTAGTGGATTCCTTTGCTTTCGTTTGATCTGTCTTTTCTTACTTGATCAACGAGATTTGAACTCTACTAAAGTATTATGTACTTAATAATTCAAAATCAGAAATTGTACTTTCAATGCATATTCAATACATTGTAAAAGGGAAAGTTTTCGATTCACTGACAAAACTCACGGGCATCAAACGAAATGAATGCAAAAAACGAATAGTTACATAACCAAAACATTTCTAAGTGAATATATATTAGTCAGAAAAATTTGGGGATGGACAAAATGCTTTACTTTAATCATTCAAACTCGATGAATATACTAACTTTCATCTTACCTGTCAACCGTGTATAACATTTCAAAATATTATTACTGTCATACTTTATTTATAGCAAAATAACTACTATGCTAAGTCTGTTAAATACATTGGTGGGGAACATGATCATCGGTATATCTTTTTACCTACTGGATTTATCCAAGTGCGTTAAAGTTGAATAAGATTTGGAAATCTATAAAGGCTTTGCTTGGTCTTTACGATTTTCACTGTATTAGTAGGAGTAATTTGTTGTGATTCAAATAATTCCGAAATACTGTACTTAGTAATTCTTTGCGTGTTCACCAAGTCATCTCAAAAAGTGAATCCAATTTTCGACAGGAAGACAGATTTCGTAAATTGTTTTGACACACACCCCCAAAAAAAACAAAACAAAAAGCAAACAAAAACAAACAAAAACAAACAAAAACAAAAACGAGAACCAAAAACAAAAAACTTTTCATAAACATGTGACATGAACTGAATAGAAAAATCATTCTTTACTTTTGAAGTTATTTTTATATTTTACAAAAGAAAGAAAAAACAGACCACTCTCCCAAAAAATAAAATAAAAGGTAATACAGGAAATCAACAAATTACACAAAACCCCAAAAAATGAGGAACCTGGCAGTATGCTCATGTTTAAGTTTCTAAAAAGTGTTACAGAAAAGACCTATATATTAAGAAGAAATGTATTTTTGATTCTACAGTTGACTCAAACACTAAGTATACAACAATACATGTATAACCTTTTTGTTAGTTTGTTTAATGCAATTAAAATCAATATGTTTAGCATTCCACAAGGTCGTGCTTCTGTCAGAGTTCGTCTAACGTCTATAAAGTAAGTATGTTTGTGTAGTACCAATAGAAGACTTGTCTGAAAAAAAAAAAAAACTGAGTTGATTTACAAGTTTTAATTGGGCTTTAAACTATCTTTTTGTAATGCGATTGCTCTGATTTAGGTGCTCTGTGCCTATTGTTTTTGATCTTACGAATCAAGCTCATACCATTGATTTTACAGGTTTTTGTATGTTGTATACTAACCTATTATACGACATCCCATTCTATATATTTATCAAAAATATAGAAACATACAATCAAGTAGTTGCATTCGCTTTCTCATTATAAAAATAAGGAGATGTGGTATGATTGCCAATGAGACAACTATCCACCAAAGTTCAAATAAGTGAATGTAAGTAATTATAGGCAACCGTACGGCCTTCAACAATGAGAAATAACCCATACCGTATAGCCGGCTATAAAAGGCCCCGACAAGAAAAATATGAAACAATTCTATTAAGAAAACTAACGGCCTAATTTATAACAAAATAATTTACGAAAAACAAAAATTACAGACATGAATCAACCACTGAACTACAGGTTTCTCACTTGGGACAGGCACATAAAGAATGTGGCAGGGTTAAACATGTTTTTGAGGTCTTCCCCCTAATCTGGGACATTGGTGTTACAGCACAACATAAGAACAAACTATAAAATTCAGTTGAAAAGGGCTTAACTCATCAGATCGGTACAAAGCAGGAAAACATCTAACAAAAACAGTCCGGACGTGGCACGGTATTTATACATCCTTAACAAAAAGACACAAAGAACAGATCTGACAATACTCGCAGTTACTGACAGCTAGTTCAAAGCCAATAACAACAAATAAAAAAGCATGTATCTAAGACTAAAAAAATCAATCAGAACATATACAACATCCAGTGGATTTAGTGCAAAGAGGTCATAAACAGTCAGAGAAAAACATGACCTTGTGCAATGCAAGAATATAGATATCGACAGATTACAGTACCGTGAAACTGTATATGTGTATAACGATAATATTTAGTTTACCCGGGTCGTTTCTAAATTTTCGGACTCGGTAAACAACATCATCGTAAAATTTAGGATGTGCTATTCCGTTTGAAATAAGTTTTCTACAGGTACAACCAAATCTTTGTATTTATGGAAGAATAAAGTAAAGGTTTTAAGTAATTTGTGGTAACGAAATCCCCGACTTAATAATTTACTAGTAATACATAGATTACGCTAATTGAAATCCAAAACGTTATAACAGACACGGGCAGAGCGAACGAGTTTGGATATATAAACACCGTAAGACGGTGCCAATAGAACATCACCGTCCAAAAAAAAAAAAAAAAAAAATAACAAAAGTGAAAGAAATATCATCATTGTCGTAAATTTTCTGTAGAGTGTAGAGTTTCTGGTGTAAAACTGAAATACCTATATCCAGGAAAAGACGGTCGATTATAACAATTCCCATAGGTGCAATGACATCAAATGAACTAGACTGATAAGCTGCAGATATATAGTTATGATATAAGAAAACTCATATATTACAACTATTACTGTTCCGGGTGTTGAGAATTTTATTGCCGACTTCAAGTCAAGACTTTTAACAATTCAACATTTTGTTTATTCCAATCGTCAATCATTTTGTTTCATGACTGAATCGATCATCAAATTAAAAAAAAAACAACATGTATCTTGGTCATTTAACGCAAATGCCGCATATATAGATGCATTTAACAATTCTCTTTAAGGACCAGAAAATCAAAAAACTGACCCGGCACGAAAATTTCTAGATTTTCTAGATTTTTTTGGGCTGATTTCTGCAAGTTTTTATTTTTGAAAATTCTCAATTTTACCCCTGAAAGTGACAAAACACTATTACCTCTTGAATTTTCTTGATTGTAAGTAATGCTAGTCATTATGTTAAGTGATATTTATTATAAATGAACAAGTTTTAAAAACTGAACACTTTTTTGTATTCCTTGCCCCAAAATGTCCTAAATTGCAATAGGTCAATGATATTTGGTGTATGTATGCATGACTTTCAAATAGTGCTGTGTATCATCATGAGCTTCCTGTGATCTTGATTTTTTGTATTTCTTGTCAGAGCAATATCTTTGGTCCCTTTAACAATTGGTCAATCATGTATGAAAAAGTAAAATAACAAAAATACCGAACTCCAAGGAAAATTCAAATCGGAAAGTCCCTTATCAAATGGCAAAATCAAAAGTATAGTAAGTCAGTTTGTGTTTTGAAGTATGATAACCTTCATGTTACCTGGATCAATCAGATACACATCTCTATTACCCCAAACATTAGCTTTTATCGTTTTACAGTGCTCCCCAATATTGCCAATCCTTTATATAACTCCTCCGATATGTATGTTAAGAACTATACCGGTAGGGGCAAAACAAACTATATATGACCGGTTTTGATCATTAATTTTGATTAGCACAAAAAGACATGTACTGGGTCCTCTAAAGTAAAATTGGGCCCAACAAGTAACTTAGATACATGTAGCAGCTCAATACTGTGTGTTTAATAATTCTTCAATTTGATATTTTGTATTATTTTGAAGAGACGCAGAATGTTGTCCCTTATCTATTGAAATAGAAATATATATTTTTTTTAAATCCAAAAAAAATCCATATTTCTTCAGAAAATTGTGGAACATAATTTAACAAAATCATAACCACTGGGGGAGGGGGTTGATATATTGCTCAAGACCAACAATAAAATATATATGCAAACATATTCATATATTTATAAAAAGAAATGGTGACCCAATCATATATTGATTCCGAAAATTCTAGCCAAGTCATATATAGTATGTAATTTCCGGTCAATCATATACATGTATTTAATCTGTTATTACCAGCCTAGTCATGTATTTTACCCATACATTTCAACCCAGTCATATATTTGACAACTTGGACACAGTAAGGGATTTTATATTAAGACAGATTTATTTACAATGCAAACAAAGCAAGAAATTTTTTTTTAGTCAATCCTGAGCAAGAATTTTTTTTTTGCATCATACATGTCATACTTGTTCAAGATGAAGTAAGAATATTTCTTTAGCAATTGAATGGATCAGATTGTTTTTGTTTATTAAAACGGAGGCCAGACTTTTCATAAAAAATAAACAAAAAAACCCAGTCTCCAGAAAATCAAATGGTCCTTTTGTCTTTGCATTTTTTGCCAAAATATTTTTTCATAAAATTCAACATCAATTTTTTTTCACAAAAGCATTGCCACCCCCTCCCAAAAAAAAAACGTTTGAAATTACAAGCCTGCATAAAGATTTTAAGATATTTTTGGATAGAATTTGGCCTGGAGTCCAAATTTTTACAGGCCCTGGTGATACATGTATATTACAAGCCTGGACTTACATGAATGCTGCTTACACTTGACGACTGCAACCCTCTTCCCATCCCATTTCCTCCTTAAATTGTGTACATTCAAGATTTCTAGTATTGGCAGTAACAAAAAATACTAATTTTTCTCAGACATATATACATGTATATTTTCACTCTACGCATGTTTATTATGTTTATATTAACATAAATGCCTACCTCTTAAAACAGTTAAAACGATGGCTGTATTGATTGTCACCTTCCTCATCATTTCCACTGTGACCTTCCTTTCCCCATTGACCTTTCTCTGGATGTCAACATGGGTTGATGAAAAATGTGGAACACTGCTAAGGCTCGATTTAGTTTTTAGACAATGGTCAAAATCATGTTGAATTTATGTGATGATGTGAAATACAAATTGTTAAATTTTCTCTAGGTTTTCCAAGTAGTAAGCCAAAGTAGAGAGAATAGTACGCTGTTCAGTTTCAGGAAATGTTGTTACAGGCAAACAGTTAGTTGCACTGTAATTAATATGTGATGGAAAAAGGTTTAAAGCTGCAATTATTCATAATGTGTCTGCTGGTTTTAGTTCCCTCCATTTCTTTTTTCTCCTATTTTTATTCCTAATGATTAGAGAAGTGTGCAAAGGGCAATAACTCATGCAAAAAGATGCTGAGTTACTGATATTGCATTTTTATGATTTTGAGTACAACTTTTTTTATTATGATGGAAACCCACATATTTTGAAAGGTATTTTTAACCATTCCCTATTGAAAAAAAATTTCAAAAATCATAGAATATTGCTTACATTTACGTTTTTTTTGCTACAAAATGCAAAAAAAAAGGGGGATTTTATGAAATAATGCGAAAGTTAAATGGTTTCCATGGTAACCAGAAGAACAAAAATTGCTATTTCTTTTGTTTGGACAAAATGGACAAAGTGATTGCATTTTCTATGAAATATAGGTTCATGCGTGGCCATGTATATTTGGTTCTTTCAGAGAATTTTTGTTACAATCTCTTTTCTCAACATGCTACAATATAATTTCCATCCTCAAGTCTAATATCTAGACAGTAATCTAAATTGAGAGAGGATGCAAGATGCGTTCTAAATGCTATTACCGTTGTACCTATTAGCCTTACAAAGTCATGGTTATCCTTAATAATTACAGTAAGGATATTTTTATTAGACTATCAAGAAACTTGATAGCGTACGATCAAGACGGACATGTCATCCTTTAATCAGAAAACCCGAAAGTATCGCAGTAGTTGTATCAGGACATCACTCGCTAGCTAGTACAACATTTTCTGAACAGGTTGAAAATATCAATATCAATAAGTTGGAGGAAAAGTTACCATAAACAAAGCAATTTGTTTTGGAAAAAAATGAATTATTTGGTGTGGTGAAGGGTTAAAAATCCATTTATCCGTCCAAACAAAAGGTTTGAAAAAAAAACACAAAAAAAAACACAAAAAAAAAACAAACTACAAGGCAAATTTTAAAAAAAGAAGTCCAAACTGAACAAATCAAACGCTATCAATCAAAGGAACAAGGAAAAATAAGTCCAAACTGAACAAATCAAACGCTATCAATCAACGGAACAAGGAAAAAGAAGTCCAAACTGAACAAATCAAACGCTATCAATCAACGGGAAAAGGAAAAAGAAGTCCAAAATGAACAAATCAAACGCTATCAATCAACGGAACAAGGAAAAAGAAGTCCAAACTGAACAAATCAAACGCTATCAATTAACGGAACAAGGAAAAAGAAGTCCAAACTGAACAAATCAAACGCTATCAATTAACGGAACAAGGAAAAAGAAGTCCAAACTGAACAAATCAAACGCTATCAATTAACGGAACAAGGATACACAAACAATTGGCATATTGCTGACTTTGTACATTATTATTATATTCCTCGAAGAAAATAGTTGGTCCAACCTGGTTTAATAGCTAGCTAAACCTCCCACTTGTACTTGTTGTATGACAGTTGTTTATAGTTCCGTTATTTTGACAAAATTTGGTGAGCAACCCAAACAGACATACTAGGTAAATGTGACAATTTTTGAGACATAAAGAACAACTGACGAAAAAAATCATACAAACATAAAATTAACCCTACAAAGACGCCTCCAAACACATTTTACTTTCTCTCGAGATAGAGTGAAAATTAAGTAGCATATGCATACAATTTTTAACAAAATAGAAACCCCCCCCCCTTAAGTGTCCGAATTGCACCTCAGGACCCACCTGCACCAGGAACGCCCAAAAGTAAAAAACACAATGGCGGGATGTATAAATACCGAGTCACGTCAAAAGTCATACGATCAACAGATAGGAAGAAGAAAAATAACGAGGAAACTCAAGTAAAATAGATTTTACTTAAAAAGGGTCATATTTTACTCAAATCAGGTAAAGAAATTTTAAAAAGGGTAACTTTCGAATCAAATCAGGTAAAACATCAAATGTTTGTATAACCAGAGACCTTGACATCTTTATCAATCTTAAACTTAGACAATTTATAGCCTGATGCTCGATTTAACGAATGGCAAAGCCCCTCAACCCTCAATTTGAAGAAGAACATCAGTTTACTGGATTTAGTTGATTGAGGATTAAGCTGAAAAATACTTTATGCGCTACCCAAGATGAACAAAAATTATACTCATCATCTTCATTGATTAAAGGTGTTCGGTTATACATTTTCGAGCTCATTCAAAACTACGATGCATCATGAACACACGAGTGTATAACCTTTTAAAGAAGCCCGAGGTTGTAGATGCCTCATAATTGCTGCTCGACAATGTAATTGTTCAAATAAACAAAGCCTCTAGCAATATGATTTGGAAAATATCATTATTTGGAATGCTTGACTAAACAACTTGGAATTTGAGAAAGTATTATGATTCCACAGAGTCCCGTTTTTTACTGGATACTAAAACTTTACAAAAATTCTTATAAAAAAACGGTATATATTCTGGTCGTCTAGATGTGTCTAAATTTCTTACTATTAATCTTCCTACAGAAAAAAAGATTGGCTTCAGCAATATAGGAATGAGGTATACTCTACCAGTGGTGCGAATAAGATGTAGATTCTAAGAAGTTCTTAAGATATTTTCAATATCTTCAATGCTTTAAAACATAAAGTTTTTATTGTTCTACTATTCCCGTGCTCAATTGAAAAAATGACTACGTCATCATTTTTCTTTAATTTTATACCACAATGTGATTTGTAAAATTAGTTGCTTTCTATTCATCGTTTCAGAAGCGTTTGTTCTTCGCGACTTATTTCCAAAAGTTTGCAGAAAAATAATGTCATTGGTTAACAATGGCATAAACGGTGTATTTTTGGTCAACTGTGCGGATATTTAAAATTTGAGTACGACCAATGCAATAACCCCAAGACCTTAAAATTCTAAATCGGCGACTTTCCTTCTCATGCGCTTAATATCCATACTTGTCCATTACATTTGAATATTCTTACTATCATGATTTTTTCTTAACTACTATCTCAAATTCAAGAAAGTCAAAAATTTTTATGTTCTCTTTGTATTAACATTTTTATTTTACAGTCAAACGTAAATACAATGTACAAACAGACGTTTGTAATTCAGTAATGAGACGAACAATAATTAAGAGACATTTATTCTCCTTCTTAAATATTATACGCATCTTTCACTTCAGTAGCATAACAACCATAAGCACAAAACTGAGACAGGCAGCTTCCACGATCCTCATTTATAGCGGCACACTCTTGAACATCTTGAAACCTCGGTTTTATGGAAGTAAAAGAAAGTAATTCTCCTTGGCAGGTCGTAAGTTCAGAGGCCAGCTTGGTAACGTTGTTGTTACACGTACTCAGTTGTTCATAACATGATTGACTTTGTTGCAGGGCAGTTGTACAGTTATCGAGCTGCTGCTGAATTGCTTGGTTTTCCGCAGTCAATCGAAGTACTTCTTGTTGAGCGGCTTCACAAGATGAACCTTAAATACGTAGTATGTATTTTGTAATAACTTTTATTCAAAGTAACCGATAAAATTATTATGTAATAGAATGTAAGTATAAGAAAATTATTTACTGTATATTAAGTAGTTTTATATATACTTATAATTTCTTTTCAGATATGATAAGCAATTCTTTTAATACAAGATAAGTATTTCTTTTAATATAAAGTATGTTATTCTTTTCATATATTTAATTATTTCTTTTAAGTGCCAATCTTTGTAAGAATCATGTAATTTAGAGAATTTCAAAATATGACCAAAAAAAAAAAAAAAAAAAAAAACCACCAATCTAACCGTCCTTTTTGAAGTTACCCTAATCCTGTGTTAGAATTGGTAGGTCTTTCCTTTCTACGTATCTGGTAATTCGAGAAATCTCTAGATAGCATTTGGTTATGATAGAAAATTACGGAGTTAGCTTCCATTAATTTTTAATTTTTAGTGCATATCAACCAAATTATATTTTGAAATAACGGAACAGGAGAAGACAACAAATGTTAAATTAGCGCACCATTATACATTTTGAAAATAAATTAATGTTCACTTGAGTGGGTTTTTGTTTGTCATGTTTTCACATGTTTCACCACTGCCTGATTCTTAGGCAGATTGGCACTTAATATATACTTAGAAAATTCGCTACTCTGTTTCAAAATAACAAGCATTTTAAAAGACTGTTATAAATTGAGAGTATATAAATAAAGGAACTAAAAAAGCAGAAAAATTGAAGGGTCCGTGTGCTCGTTTTCGAGATATAAACCATTGAAAATTTGGCGGGAATGTATTCTCTCTAGATTGTTCATATGTTTAACATTGGAACCTTTTTTCTTTAAAAAGCTATGAAAAAATAACAAGGATTTATGTACATGGATAAAACCAGAGGATTCCGAATATCTGGCAAAAATTCAAAAACAAGAGGAGCGAACAGCCTTAAAGAAACAATTTCTGAATCACTTTTGAGTGATTTTTTTTACATTGAAATTTGTTACTTAAATTTCTTGAATAAGTGATAAAACAATTCAATGGCTAGATAGTTTGGAATTCTTTTACATGGTGCTAAGGAAGGCTAAGTAAAACAGTTGTTTGATTTTATGAAATCGTTTACGTATTTATGAAGATTGAGTATCTATTTTACAAGGTACAGTTATTTTAAGTGTAAAACAGTAAACACAATTACTACATGAAATATGCAAGTAATGTTTTTACAATATATTTAGATATAGGTAAATCCACTAAATAAAGATAATACATGCACCAACTGGCAAGTTTCTAATTGCATGAACGCAGAGTAATTTTTTTATTACATGTTACAAGTTTTTGTAATGTAAATGGTAGGATATAGGATATAGAATTAGAATGATGTGATGTCTCCATGCATTTTAGTGTTTATAATACATGAATGCACTGTTTTAATGTGGGACATTTTTTATTAGTCAGGTTTTCCAAAAATATGTATCCAGAATTACAATTACAGTTACATATGTGTTCTGCCAGAGTTCAACCTTTATAGTCAGCTATTGTTTCTAATAGTAACCAATTCTGTCCTTTTTGCAATTTAAGGATTTTCAAGAAATAATTGTTTCGGGGGATGGGAAGGCACGTCTACTAAAATTTGATGTTTGATAAATTATCCAGGGTAAAAAAAAAGAAATATAGAAATATGAAGAATTGGTATGATTGCCAATAAGACAACTATCCACAAGAGACCAAATGACACACACATTAACAACTATAGGTCACCATATGGCCTTCAAAAGCCCATACCGCATAGTCAGCTATAAAATCCCCCGACACGACAAATGTAAAACACTTCAAACGAGAAAACTAACGGCCTCATTTATGTACAAAATAATGAACAAAAAATAATATGTTACACGGCAACAAACTACAACCACTGTATTACATGTTCCTGACTTGGGATAGGCACATACAGAATGTGGCGGGGTTATACTAGTTAGATGGCACCAACCCTCCCACAACCTTGGACAGTAGTGCAACAACACCAGATAACACCACACAAAACAATAAACGAAAAACAAATATGATATATAGCATCAAACAACACCCACCACTCAATTACAGACTTCTGACTTGGGACAGCACATATAGAATGTGGCGGGTTGATACTAGTTTGAAGGCGCCTACCTTTCTCCTAACCTGGGACAGTGGTTTATCTGTACAACATAATAACAAACTATCAAAAACAGTTGAAAAAGGTTTAAATCATCAGATGGATACAAATAGAAATACATCTTAAAAAACACAGAAGTGGACGTAGCAGGGTACCTTTACATCCAAAAAAATTGATAAATTGTATTGCAAACTTTATATTTTTTCATTTATATTTGAAACGTACCATAAGTGCTTCCGCCATATGTTAGCTGAGTTAACCCCTCTCTTGAAAACTTTGTAGAACAACTATTTATCTTGAATGTTTTGATGATGACATTTCTGCTAGTGTTTCTTGAAAGTACAGCATATTTAGCATATGTTACCTCAGACAAGCTGGTTTTTACTTATTCAGATGTACCGAGTTAAAAGTAAATAGCGTCACGTGAATGCATCAGATACTGCTACACTAGGCAAGTTTAGGTCGTTGGTGTTTTATTATCGATGACATATATCTATAAAGGTTCTTTTACAGTTTTGTGTTTTTATATTTCATGTCAGATTTTTTTACTGTTATTTAAACCACATTTTGAATATATAGTGCCTTCATTAATTAATTATAATTCTTCATTCCTGTTTCCAAGTTTTAACTGCAAGCCTTCTTATCCTTCTAATTGAGAAACATTGTATAAATATGAACACAAAGCGGTAAGATAAAACAAGATTTGGCAATAAAAACGATTTGTACAAGTATTATACCTGATAAGCTCTATATAGACAAACATATTGACATAAAATTGGTCTGGAAAAAAGCTATGTATGTCTTTCAACGAATAATCCAATGATTTAATTACAATTACAACTTACATTTATAAACTTTTATATATATGACGGTATTTATAAGTGCCTCAGCATATAGAAAATTTTTAAATAAGTACTAGATATTTTGTTTTGATGTTTGTTGTAACATTGATAATCAAAATTTTGCTGTGTGTACTTAAAGAAAACAATATAATTAGTTGAAAGGCGAACATGTGTAGACCATAGCATTACGGATGGGACAGGGCTAGATCCAAAATAAATACAATCAGCAACATGTAATAGATAACGTAACCCTGGGTCGTTTGAAAAAATTCACTTTAAACTATAATTTAAAGTGTGTTTATATTATGCATGTTTAATTCTCACTAATTAATTATGGAAGACACGTATCAAGATGATTAAGGGGATGTGTCATTAGAAACAGCTGTTAACAAAGAGATGTTTTCTGTAATATTTTGGTTATATAGTTTTTACAGGAAACATTTATTTATCTATATTTTTCTTTTCAAACTTGAGATTCTGGGTGTTTCTAAGTCATATAAACGATAGGCACTATATTGCTATGGTCAAAAAGGTGGTCAGACTAAAAAAAACTTTTGTAAATGATTGAAAATGAGAATATATCAAAGATTTTGTTTGAATACGGTTACAAGAAAAACGTTTCTAGCTTGACAATATTGCCTTTCCTTATGGTAAGATTGTACTTTGTCAAATCATCGGAACTTCTATAGTTTACTTTTATAAATTGTTATTTGGATGGAGAGTTGTCTCATTGGCACTCACACCACATCTTCCTATATCTATTCTATAGGTATTACCTGTACACCACTAACTGCAGATTAATTATCTTCTGGTGTACATTTTTATTTAAATTATGGAAGAATAACAGAAAGGGAAAATAAAAGCTGTTGACAAATTTATCGACATACCTTTAACAATGAAGGCAGTCACCTTAATGATATTCATGGTTTTGATAATCCCAGTCAATAATGTCAATTTTACTCGTGCAAAACAGAAAAATTAAACTTGAGATAATAGACACAAGAGACGATTTCAACTTTCCATCACAGAAATTGAATTACGATGTTCCTCTTACCTCTTTATTATGTGTTCATTTCAAAACGGTTTTCCCATTATGTCATACTTTTACAAAACGATAATCAAACGACTAAACATCATAGTAATTGATTGGGACTGACATGATTAATTACAAACTTTTCTACAATTATCCGTTAATACATTTTGAAATTATAACAAACTAAGGTTTCAACTTCCTCAGGTAAAGTTGAAATTCGATAGATTTGTCTATTTTTAGGTCCTTTTTTCATATAGCTTCTCATCTATTTCAGTTCTAATACATCCTTGACTTTCTAATACACGGGTTTGAGCGTTCATAATGACTTTCAATCCAGAAAAGCGCTTTGGACACATAAATTGTATAACGTGTTGTTTTCATTTTTTAAGCAAAAATCGATTTAAGATTTAGAACAATAAACACGAATAGATAGCTTAAGATCATTTAAAATTATGATCATTACTTTTACAGATAAATTTTCAGCGAACTATCATTGGTTTTGATTACGGTATAGATTTTGGTTTCGATTTCGGTTTATACTGAAAATAGAGATGCCTGTCAAAAAATATTTTGCTCCCCAAATATCTGTTCTCGACAGTTTTGTAATTCATATTCATCATTATTGTGTAATGATTGTGATTTTTATGACTGACAAAAAGCTAGGTTTTAACCATTTGTTAACTGTTTCCAGTTCAGTATTTTGTCATTCGTGTTTCTGTTCTTTTGACTTTTGGTTTTGAAAATGCACCTTATATATACCTGTTTTAAATTAATCACTTATTTGTTTCTGAATAGAAAATGATAAACAGCGAACAAAAACAAACATATATAGCAACTAAAACGGCAAAAAAAAACTGAAAAAAATCAAACCAAAAAATCAAGTTTGAGTCGCAAGAACTCAATTTAAACATAAGATCAAAAACAAGAATGGCAAGTTTTCACTTTCCAGTTGTGCCACTCCAGTAACAAGTTCAAAAATGACAATAAAACATTTGACGCTTGAAAGTTTTAGTCTCTTGGTAGCTCAACTAATTAATTTGTGTTACTTATGCTACCCGTTGGTCAAAATTAGCTCCAGCCATACACATTCATTGTTTTCTCTTGGAATTTTAAAAGGGTCGATTTAGCACAAGATGATTTCATATTTCAGCTTTTAATTCTATAGTTTTAGATCTAGATAACATTTCCATGTTGTGTTTTCAATTTTAAATTGTCCTGCTATAGAAAAAAATATTATTTTTAATAAAAATACTGCAATATGATACATATATAAATATATATATATCCTTTTCTGTTCGAGAATTAATACAAACAACGCAACAATATTTTGATTAAAAGTTGAAAAAATAAATAAATACTGTATTCATTCACCATTTAATCTTTTTATCTTGATATTTCTTACACGGAAAGTATAGTTGCCTTATAATTCATCTATACTCCTCTACGTCTGTTCTTAACAATGATATAAGTTACGTCTTTTAGATATGACCTATGTATTATGCAGCCTGTTTTACCTAAGAACGGGTTATGATGGTTTTACACATATTCTAATAGTTCGGGAGATAAGTGTAAACAGAACCTAACTCTAGTTTATGCAATTCAGTTATTATCATTTTTTTATTGTATTAGGAACGACTAATTAAATTTTACGTGAAGAAAATAAAGTGGAACTTTAAAATATAAATCAAAGACATCTATGTTTTTGTATTAACATGATTTTATTATACGATTTTTACGGGAGTTTATCTCAGGTGATAGGTCACTTTACGATATTGAAATCACACTTTGTCATTGTCACATATACGTTTACTATTTTTCTATAGTTTGATACATTTGGACAATTTTACCTTCAACCATTTCTGTATTGGCTTTGCTGTTATCATTAATATGCAACCATGTCCATGATATCAACAGAAATAATTAATTGTAAAAATGAAACTTTTAACAAAGTAGCATTTTAATAAGAAAAGTTAATGTTTATCAGTCAAAACATTGTGTGAGCAATGTATTAAGCCATTTACCGTGAAGTGACTTACAACTGCAAACAGAAAACTGTAATGAATTGCTGTGCAAAGTTGTCTGTGCTCAAATCTTGAAAAAAAGGTAGAAAACATAGAAATATCTTTCAAAAGATTTCCATACAGTAACATTGAGTAAGTAAATTATGAACACCACGACGGAAGTCAATAATGTAGCAGGATGTACTAGCCCCATCTGAACGTCTGAGATCAATCTAGTTTATCTCTAGTTTTCTATGTAGTATTTTTGACCTGATTCCACTTTCCGCCGGCTTTCATGATTTGCTATTGCAATGTAGGTTTCACACACTTTACGAGTTTGAATATCCACTTGGCATCTTCCGATTCTTTTTTTCCAGTGGTATTTGATTATGTAAGTACCTTTCAAGTCATATTCCATTATCAACTAATTTAGCGATATTTTATAATGCTTGGCTGATGGTAGGCGGTAAGAAGGTGTAGCCACTTTTCTCTACGCTGCATATTGTGAAACCAATAAATATCACAGGCTATTTACAACGAATATTAACTGTACAAATATATTTGTATTTCAGTTTAGTCACAACTAAGTATTTTGCCAAAGCTTCTTAAGCGCTAACAATTTTCAAGTTATGTTTGAAAATGAACGCCTAATTTTAACCTAAAAGAAAACAAAAGTGAATTTGAATTCTGTGACAATCAACCAATTAATTTGTTTGTTGTCCTACATTTAGTATGTAAAATAATTAAAAGATGCGTTTCCGCTTTGTATACATTTAAAAGAATCTTTTAATTTGGAATAATGTATTGGTTCAGTCTTTGCATTTTACCTATCAAAAGGCTTTACACAGCTAACTATTCTTGTTTTTTTTCAATTCTATATCTTGAATATTGATATTGAATGATCATTTATAAACTTAAGTTAAGAAATCTACAAATATAGTATAGATGATCTCTTTTATCATTTGATATTCTGTCTCAAACACAAGGACCAGTGTCGATGCTAGACATAAAATAAAGAAAAATCTTATAAAGGATAAGGACACTACTTTTCCTTCTCAAAGGTTATCTGTTATTATTAAAATTAAGCGGCATTTCAATCACGGCGTAAAGTCTCTGTCAATAACAAAATTATTGAATTAGTAATGCTTAACAGCACAATGAATGTAAAACGACTCATATAACCAACTGTGGGCAACGATATATATTAAGATCAAAGGAGGAGTTTTTTTTTCAAGAAATTCAGTTAATTCTATGATATGATAACATCTATCGACCGCTGAGGCTTCCATATAGAACAAACAAATTGGACGTCTTGTGCTGATAAAACAAACTTTAATGTAAACTAAGGTTCTCAATTATTTAAAAAGGACGTTTTAACATGGAATAACTAACAAAAAACACCAAAGGATTTGATTTTTAACAACGAATTGTAATCACGAAATGTATCATAAAATTGTATGTTTGTTGCAAATAGTATAATGAAGGTTTCTGTTTGTTTAGTCGTCTGCCTGTTATAAGTGTCCATTGGAGATTAGGAACTTCCTTTTTTAAATTTTCCTGAAAGTATTTATGCTTATACTTTTTTCTTTAACATTAACGTGTTGTTGTTTAAATGAATTAAATCGTTTTGTTTGAGGAAAGATCCTCCCAAAATTTTTTTTTTTTTTTTTTTTTTTTTTTAAAGTAAGTAACTTTTATTGCATATCTGCTGTTTTAACAATTTCCTCGGATTACAGCGTTAGTTCGAGTATCCCTGTTATAATTCCATGCTAAAATCACGTGTTTACGGAACATCAATTTGCTTTCCGAAAGTGTGCTCATTTTCCCATATTTATTTCAATCATTGACACCGTTTTTTGTACATGACCTTTGTGCCGGATTAGTTAACCTGTTTACTAATTCATTGTCCGAAAACTAGAACGAAAACGCACCTGTTTGTAGTTAACAAATTGTTGGATTAGATTAAACTATTTTGGTAATTATTATAACTAGTCATTAGTAATTATGTCACAGAAACAAATGTTTATAGAAATAAAGTGTTTAAATAAAAGAAAATATAGTAAAAAAAAATTAACGTGTGATCTGATACCAACATACTCAAAATTACTTGATGTAAAACAAAACAGTGCTGAATTATGTTCATTTTAGTCTCAAAATATAATGAATAAGTGTTGTTGTTATGTTTGTTTATACATAGAAAAATAAAAATCAGCAACAACAAAAAAACAAAAACAAAAACATAACAAAGGTATATTAACTTCAATAACCTTGATCTACTGAGACATCATTCATACATTTCATTTACATATCATTATATACATATACCTGTTTTAAATTGATCACTTATTTGTTTCTGAATAGAAAATGATAAACAGCGAACAAAACAAACATATATAGCAAATAAAACGGCAAAAAGACTGAAAAGAATCAATACTCCCAATTGTTGAAAAAATCACACCAAAAATCAAGATTGAGTCGTAAGAACTCAATTTAAACATAAGATCAAAAACAAGAATGGCAAGTTTTCACTTTCCAGCTGTGCCACTCCAGTAACAAGTTGAAAAATGACAATAAAATCGTTGACGTGTGAAAGTTTTAGTCTCTTGGTAGCTAAACTAATTAATTTGTGTTACTTATGCTACCGTTGGTCAAAATTAGCTCCAGCCATACACATTCATTGTTTTCTCTTGGAATTTTAAAAGGGTCAATATAGCACAAGATATTTTCATATTTCAGCTTTTAATTCTATAGTTTTAGATCTAGATAAAATTTCCATGTTGTGTTATAAATTTTAAATTGTCCTTCTATAGAAAAAAAAACTATTATTTTTAATAGAAATACTGCAATATGATACATATATAAGTATATATATATATCCTTTTCTGTTTGAGAATTAATACAAACAACGCAACAATATTTTGATTAAAAGTTGAAAAAATAAATAAATACTGTATTCATTCACCATTTAATCTTTTTATCTTGATATTTCTTACACGGAAAGTATAGTTGCCTTATAATTCATCTATACTCCTCTACGTCTGTTCTTAACAATGATATAAGTTACGTCTTTTAGATATGACCTATGTATTATGCAGCCTGTTTTACCTAAGAACGGGTTATGATGGTTTTACACATATTCTAATAGTTCGGGAGATAAGTGTAAACAGAACCTAACTCTAGTTTATGCAATTCAGTTATTATCATTTTTTATTGTATTAGGAACGACTAATTAAATTTTACGTGAAACAAATAAAGTGGAACTTTAAACTATAAATCAAAGACATCTATGTTTTGTATTAACATGATTTTATTATACGGTTTTTACGGGAGTTTATCTCATGTGATAGGTCACTTTACGAAATCACACTTTATCATTGTCACATATACGTTTACTATTTTTCTATAGTTTGATACATTTGGACAATTTTACCTTAAACCATTTCTGTATTGGCTTTGCTGTTATCATTAATATGCAACCATGTCTATGATATCAACAGGAATAATTAATTGTAAAATGAAACTTTGAACAAAGTAGCATTTAAAAAGAAAAATTAATGTTCATCAGTCAAAACATTGTGTGAGTAATGTATTAAGCCATTTACCGTGAAGTGTCTGTGTTAAAATCTTGAAAAAAGGTAGAAAACATAGAAATATCTTTCAAAATATTTCCATACAGTTACATTGAGTAATTAAATTATGAACACCACGACGGAAGTCAATAATGTAGCAGGATGTGCTAGCCCCATCGGAACGTCTGAGATCAATCTAGTTTGTCTCTAGTTTTCTATGTAGTATTTGTTTACTTGATTCCACTTTCCGTCTGCTTTCGTGTTTTGCTATTGCAATGTTGGTTTCTCACACTTTACGAGTTTGAATATCCACTTGGAATCTTTCGATTCTTTTTTTCCAGTGGTATTTGATTATGTATGTACCTCTCAAGTCATATTCCATTATCTTATAAGTTTTTAATTGATAGGAAAGTAAGTATGAGGCACAAATTTGCGCAGTGTGCGTTATATTCTACGTCACTACCATTCATGCTTATAGTGTAACGTTTGTATGCATAAGCATAATTTACGGTACAATATAATTGAATAATAATTTTTAACTTTAATTAGTTTTCATTTAGGATGCTCGCTACTCTGTTTCAAAACAATAAGCTTTTTAAAAGACTGTGTATAGTATATGTGTAACGCAATTAAAAAGCAGAAACAAATGCAATGTCCATGTTCTTGTTTTGATAAACAAAAATTAAAGGGAAATCATTCTCTCTCGATTTCTCGTTTATTCAACATTAGTATTCTTTTTCTTGCAAAATCTATGAGAAAATAGCAAGGATCTTACAAGATTTCCAAAAGGAAATTTTTAAACTAAATGTAATAAGATTATGAAAGGAAAAATAGGGGTTAGCAGGCAAATGTTTTTTAACGGCATCACATAAATAAAACCAGAGGATTCCAAACATCTGACAAAAAGTGAAAAAAAGAGAGTAGCAAATATCGTTAAATTTCAACTAATTTAGCGGTATTCTATAATGCTTGGCTGATGGTAGGCGGTAAGAAATTGTAGCCACTTTTCTCTACGCTGCATATTGTGAAACAAATAAATATCACAGACTATTTACAACGAATATTAACTGTACAAATATATTTGTATTTCAGTTTAGTCACAACTAAGCATTTTGCCAAAGCTTCTTAAGCGCTAACAATTTTCCAAGTTATGTTTGAAAAATGAACGCCTAATTTTAACCTAAAAGAAAACAACAGTGAATTTGAATTCTGTGACAATCAACCTATTAATTTGTTTGTTGTCCTACATGTAGTATGTAAAATAATTAAAAGATGCGTTTCCGCTTTGTATACATTTAAAAGAATCTTTTTAATTTGAATTACTGTTTTGGTTCAGTCTTTGCATTTTTACCTATCAAAAAGGCTTTACACAGCTTACTATTCTTGTTTTTTTTTTCAATTCTATATCTTGAAAATTGATATTGAATGATCATTATTCTGTCTCAAACACAAGGACCAGTGTCGATGATAGACATAAAATAAAGAAAAATCTTATAAAGGATAAGGACACTACTTTTCCTTCTCAAAGGTTATCTGGTATTATTAAAATTAAGCGGCATTTCAATCACGGCGTAAAGTCTCTGTCAATAACAAAATTATTGAATTAGTAATGCTTAACAGCGCAATGAATGTAAAACGACTCATATAACCAACTGTGGGCAACGATATATATTAAGATCAAAGTGAGAGAGAGTTTTGTTTTTAAGAAATTCAGTTAATTATATGATATGATAACATGTATCGACCGACAATGTTGGGCATTTTAGAACTATGGAAAGCCTCAGCTGTCATATATTAGAGCATTACAAAACGTTATGCTGAAGCTTAAAATGTAAAGTTAAGACAGCGTGGTGTTGAATTGAGTCATCAAAATGCTAACTCTAAATTACAATATGCTAAGTTGAATCTGCGTTATGTTGACTTGCAATGACAAGTGCTTTAGTTGTGATAGTATAATGATAAGTCACGATGTTGTGATGATATGCTAATAACACGTTACGTTGAGTTTAAACTACATGATGTGAAGTTGAAGTTGCATGATGTTAGTTTGCAGATGGCTAATGCT
Source organism: Mytilus coruscus (assembly GCA_017311375.1). Taxonomy (NCBI): domain Eukaryota; kingdom Metazoa; phylum Mollusca; class Bivalvia; order Mytilida; family Mytilidae; genus Mytilus; species Mytilus coruscus. The sequence goes on along the minus strand of CM029604.1, from coordinate 22,537,401 downwards.
CAGTCATCCACTTCGATTGCTATGATAACATATAAAATGGATAGCTAAAATGTATGGTGCTGACTTGCTATTTATAAATATTGGGCTGAGATAGTACGATGCAATATCATTGTGATATTACGATAGGTCTATCATGCAATCTATTGATTTAAAACAACATAATGTGCAATTTAAAGTGCATGATGTTAAGTTAAGATATCACGATGATTTATCAGTATAATGTCACGATGGGCTTACCATACAATATGCTTATTTAAAACAACACAACGTACAGTTGAAAGTACGTGTTGTTGAGCTTAGATAGCACGATGTCATATCGTTATGACGTCACGAGAGGATTATCATACAATGTGTTGACTTGAAACTACACGATGTAAAGTTGAAGTAGTTTGGTCTTGACTTGAAACAGTAAAATGATAAGTTATAGAAACATAACAGTAAAGTCAAAATAAAACAATGATAGGATGTCATATATTTGTGCAGAATTGAAGTTTTTTGGTGTTGACTTCGAATATAGTGCAAAGTTTAGATCGTTTTATGTTAAATTGAAAGACACTAATGATGCGTCAACATTACAGAATTATGTAATTGAAACCGCAATTCTATGGAAAAGGCAAAATGATATACAAAGAAAGTTTTCCATAAATTCATAAAACAAAATAAATTACCCATCGCTGTACATTACACATGAATATCGAATACAGTTTTGTCGCATACTTTATTAACATGTTTTGTTGGGATTTGTTTTGCAAACTTTATGATAGAAAAACCAGAATTGCTTTGATGAACCATATTTAAGAAAATATTTATCTATGTTGCTAGTTAAAATATACAACATAATAGTGTGGCCTTTATACATCTTATAAGGCTTATGAATGTGAGGGTAAAATTTTACTCATATAAAATCACATCTATGTCAGAATTATCAGAAAATTTGAATTTACCACTCACTTATCCCCGAAATAAAAGAATGTGGAGTCTTAATCTAAAGAAAAGATCAACTGATATGACAAATAATACGCTAAAGCGTAGGACTGTGTAGGTCAGAGCTACACGGCAATGTTCGTAAGAGATATTGCCATAAGGGTAGACCGGGTGTCTTCCCGCATCTTAGATTGTCAAATAGAAGAACACAATCGGTTTAGATCTTAAAAAATATACAAATTTTGAGAGAGGAATGTTATTCATATGCAGTTCTTTTCATCTTGATGAAGATAATAATGTGATTTATCTTTGTTTTTACAGCACTTTTTTTGCATAATCAATCTTTTTCTTCAACTTTGCCATATAAGGGGAGATAACTCATATAACATTACTGTTGGTCGTTTTTTTATTTTTTGTCATAACATTGTCGGTCTGTTTTCAACTTATGAGTTTGAAAATCCCTTTGGTATAATTCGTCTCTCTCTAATGAGGGAATGTGTAGGAACTTTACCTATTTTGTTTTGTAGACAGTTATTCATATAGTTTTGAATATTTTTTTTATAATCCATCAGATAATATTTGTATTTATATTCTTGTTTAAATATTTTATAAACTTTAACCTGATTTGCCTTATTATTTGAAATGCAATTATATTTGTGCAGAGTGAATAAAATAACTTTCAAGAGATAATAAATATCATTTAATGAGTCATCTTGTATTTTATATCCTACCATCAATTTTTTTTTTTATTTATTATATGTTTATCAATATGAAGTTTATTTAATAGAAAACAAATCTTATTCCGAAAATCTTTAAAATTAGTACATTCTATGAAATTGTGTTGATAAGTAGCTGGTACACCCCACACACTGAACACAAATTTGTGTTCTCGATTTTCCATGTGAAAAGATGTGTACCTACAAGTAATATATAATGTAATAATTTCCATTGAATCATTCTTAATGTATTGTCCTCTAACATTGTGAAATTAAAAATGAAATTTAATGTGTATTTGATATTTGATTGATATTTTTCGCCACCTTGTAAACCTTAAAGGGCTATCTTTACTAACATTTGATAGAACTATATAAATATCGTTATTATTAATTTTTTGTAAATCATATATAATTGCACCTTGCTTTAAGGAGAGTTGTTTTTTTACACTTAACAATAGTTTTTTGATGAGTCTTCATTTTGTTATATGTATTTCCAATGATTTGGTATACTCTTTCTTATTTGAATTATTTCAGCAATCCAATTTATTTTACATTCTAATTTATTTAAGATTTTTTCTTTTTATATTCTTCCTTTGTCATCAATTACGTCGTTTACATAGATTATATTGTCTTTTATCCAATGATTAAAGACCAAACTATGCCCGTTTATCTTTATATATATATTACCCCATATTATTTATTGTCTGATGGTTCTAGAGTTTTCTGGTTTATTAGTTTGACCGCCGCCATATCTTACCCCCGTTTTAAGTATTTCAGAGTTTTGGTAATTAATAGGTTTTTAATTTTCCAGATTCATGTTAAATATTAGAAAATTTGATCCGTACTGATTAAAGTAAAATGTTGGAATAATTTTTCAATTTGACTGTTCACCTTCCATTAATCTTTTCACCCTGTTAAGTTTTATTGCATCAATAAACATGTCAATATCTATCATTCCAAGTCCTCCTTCAGTTTTTTTTTTTTTTTTCATATTTATTGTATTTCTTTTAATTTTTTCTTGTTTATGGTCCCGAATGAAGTCATAAATCATTTTTTCAAAAATTTATATAATGAATCTTTGTCAATGTTAGAAACTGAAGCTAAATAGGAAATATTGGGTATAACCAGATATTTCAGAACTGCTCCTTTTCCAAGCATTTTTAACATTCTTTTCTTCCATGAGTTAAGAATTTTTTTTTCAGATTTTGAAGTTGTTTTTCTATATTTAAATTCATACACTGAGATTTGTTCTGTCCAAAAGAAATACATAAGCTTTTGACAGCATCTTTGCTCCAGTTTATATTCTCAAAATTGTCCTGAATGTATTTTAATTTACCAAAAGCTAATCTGCTGTTTTAGTTCGATTAAAAATAAGTCCTGATAAAGAACCAAATACTTCAATTATATTAAGCGATTGAGTAATTTCATCTTTAGAGCAGAGAAACAATGTGTTATCGTCGGCTAATTGGCTTTTTATAAGGCTGTGCGTTTTCCCATCTATCTTTATGTTTATTCCTAAATCAGTGGGGTAATATTAGAGAAATAAGGTCTATTGTTTAGTGATTTAGATAACATCCCTTCTTTATAGCAATAATTTAAGCTTTGAATTGCAAAATTCTATGTAAAACTCTACTGAAAGTCCATCTAGGCCTGGGGATTTATTTAATTTCATTTGAAAAATTGATTTTGTACATTCTTCTGTTGTGATAAGTCTGTTTAAAGAATTGCTTTCCTCTTTACTCAATGATTGTTTAATTTTGTATCCTTTATATATTCGCTTATAAATTTTTTATCTGGTTTAGTGCTAGTATAAAGTTTTTCATAATATTTCTTTTTAAAATACAGTATTTCTGATTGTTTTGTAATCATCTCCCGCTCTCATTCTTTAATTTTATTATATTGTTTCTTGTTTGTCTACTCTACTCTAATCCTAGAAAAACATTTAGTGTTCTTTTCTTCTTCTTCTTCTATCCATTTCATCCTGGAACGTATCTGTGCACCTTTTGCTTTAAAACTATAAAGAGATTCTATCTTACTTTCTATCAACTTGATTTCATTTTTTTCCACTTCACATAATTTTTTGTTATATTTTTTTTTTCCTGTAATGTTTGAAGTTTTTTTTTTCTAAATCTAGAATTTCATTTTTTCTTAGCTTAGCTCTATTTTTACAAAACTGTATTGTTGATTATCTTACCTCAATTTTAAACAAATCCCATAATTGTGATAAATTTTTAACTTCTTTTGAGTATAAAATAGTCAATTACATTCTCTATTTTTTCTTTATAAGATTTATCAGTAAGTACACTATTGCTTATGTTAAAGAAACCTTTACCCTTATTATCATTGGACATGTTAATTTTCAGTGAAATTGCCTGATGGTCTATACTAGAAATCAGGGCTGGTCTAATATCTGTAGACTTTATCAAAGTTCTCAATTCCTGACCGGTCAGAAAATAATCTATTCTACTTGCCTCAACATCCTTTATTTTAAGGTTTCCATGTATACTGATTTAGTTTCGGATGTAATTGTCTCCTTATATCCTCTAGTCTATTCAGTTTTTTTAATGTTTTCAAAGTATTTGTAATTTTTTGCTCTCTAGATATGTGTTTCTTGTGATTTTTATTATTATTACTTTGACAGCAATAAAGTTGTTTGTATCTATTTCAACTGGAATAAGAACAGCCCTTCACACTATACATACATGTTTTTTAAATAACGCTTATTCAGCTATATAATCATCTTATATCTATCTTTGTACTTTAGAAATTGTTTTTCACTTCATACTATAGTGACAACAAACATCTTTACAACTCTTGATAAAACTGGTTTACAAATTTTGAAAATCGGGATTTTTTTAAAACAAACAGGGAAAACTGCGATAAGGATAGTGCATACGTTACAAACATTACAAAAAATGTCAATCTAATATTTTGGAACCTTGCGCGTGTGTGTCGTCTATACCAGGATCAACAGTGAATCTCAAATCATAACAATGAAGACCGCAAATTCCGAAAATAACCGATAAATAAAAGTAAAATAGAAAAACGGACATAGCTTATTTAATTTTTAAGTACTGTTTAAGCAGTTAAGATCTTTGTGTTTGTCAAGTGTAAGCTAAGTACATGAATCTGGGTACAACCTATAATGTTATTGTGGTAAATTTGCCCCAAGTAGTTTTTTTTTTTTCTTCCGATATTTCTAGGTTTAGGTCGGAAAATAATAATACCTGTTCAATATAATAAAATAAAAACAATTGTGTCCTTTCAGTTTACAAGGCAAATTACATAATGCTGGGAGACAATGGGCTTAGACAAAAGTGAGTTGAGATTGAAACATATGTACACTAATTGATGTGACTCACAGCACGGCTAGACATATCAGATCGGCGCCAACGCACAGAACAAAAGCTATAAAAGAAAAGACACGAGGACCATTCTAAGAGTTCTCCCAGTTAAGGAATGCTAGTACAAAGCCAATTACAATTAATAAACAAATAATGTTTTCTCATTATGAAATATCAATCAGTAGACTTTCAATGTAATAAGTGTAAAGACATCATTCCCAGCCTTAATATATTGTTTTTCTTATTTCTGTATTTTGCGGATAGCTCCACAATTCAAATTCTCTTCAGTGTCGTCAATGTTTTAAACAATTATTTTCTTTTTCTTTCACAAACTAAACCAATCTAAATAATACTTTTCTGGTATGTGTTTAAATGACACGTAAATTACCAAAGTCTTCTCATCTATTATCTCATGCTTATTTTAAAAGCATAGAATTTTGCTTTTGATACAACTGTAATATACTAGCTGCTGGCGTACAAAAGTTTAATAATGGTATCTATGATGAATCGAAGTTATCTAAAATACCTAAACAACGATTACGATTTATTTGAAATGTATTTTAAAGAAATTCAGGGAAACGATAGTCAGGATTGTTACTATTTCAAAAATTATGCTTACATATTGTATGTGCTGGTCAATCTCTCTTCGTTAATTCGAAAGAAATATTCCATGCTACAATTTAATAAACATCTTGCCGGTATTTTTAATGATCATTCTGTTAAAAAACACATTCCTGGCTATTTTGATAATACTGAACTCCCTCTTATTTGTTATGTTTATAAAAAAATCTACCCGGAAATATGTGTTTAATTATAGCCAAGTGTGCAAAGATGTAAATATCAGTGACAATACACCTACATCATGAAATTGCAGTATTTCCGAATACATTTATGGCACCAGTTCCCATGTTATAACAGGAGACCTTAACATCGTTTGTGACCGAGAGTTGAAATCATTCCTCAGTAAAGGACCTAAATATCGTCCCTCGTCAATTATTAATTGGAATGAGTGTCGTAACATCATCCACGACTCACTCCGTACTTACTGCTCGAAATGGATAAAACGAGAAAAAGCTGACAAGAAATCCTTAGATTCTTTTTTTAATTAAGTAATGAACATAGTTGGTATAAGTATACAACATTTTAAAGAACATTTTACTCCTTACAACAACCATAATAGCCCTATTTCTCGTATCAAACATAAGCTAAAAAAACTCGCCAAGGAATTTGTTTTTGTCCCGGCTGATAAGGCTGCTAATGATATCATTATTGTTTGACGTAAATTTTACATTGAGGTTCTGCAAGAGGAAATCACGAATTCACCAATATTCCAACTGACTCCATTTTCGGAAAATGACATCTGTAACAAACATAAACTTTTAGCCACTTCTTTACAAACAGAACCAAATACAATGAAAGTTCCAACTATGAACTGGCTTCCGAAGCTGCACAAAACACCTTACAAATATAGATTTATTTCGTCTTCAAGCCATTGTTACACTACTAAACTGCCTATTCTAGTAACTAGTAAATCTGCAAAGACCCATCGAAACAACATCTGATACAAAAATTTAATAACACTTTTAGATATTTGGATGATATATTGGCTCTCAATAATGACGACTTCAGTATGTACACTAAAGAGATTTATCCTTAACAATGAACACTGCCCTTTCCTGGATCTTGATATCTATATCTTTAACGGGAAGCTTAATACCAAAATTTATGATAAAAGAGATCATTTTTCATTTCCTATTGTTAATTATCAATTTTTAGATGGTGACTTCCCTTGTCACCATCTTATGGTGTTTATATATCTCAACTTGTTCGATTCGCTCGTGTATGTAACAACGTATTTGATTTTAACGAAAGAAATCTATGTATTACTGAAAAATTATTACACCAGGGTTTTCGATATCACAAACTAGTCGAACCATTTACTAAATTTTATCATCGGTACAACGACATCATTCATAAATATAAATCAACATGCAGACATCTTATACGTTCAGGTATCTCACATTCAATCTTTTACGGTAATATTCTTTACAAAGCACAAAAATGTCGGCAATCACCTCAAAAGCTAACCAAACCTTTAAACAGACTTATTTAGAAGGGATATAATTACGATACTGTTGTCAAGTCATTAAAGATGGCATATTTTGGTATTAATATTGATTCATTCATAGGGTCTTTGCATCGGAAATAAACACATTTATTCTAAAACCAGTTGTTGGCATGATACGGGTTATGCTCTTCTCATATATTTTATGATGGTATGATACTAAACCCCTAACGGGAGGGATTGTGTTTGATTTTCATATGATGAAGACATAATTTTTCAATCAGTCTAATTGAGGTCTGGAGCTGGCATGTCAGTAACTGCTAGTAGTCCTTTGTTAATTTATGTATCATTGTCATTTTGCTTGGTTTCTTTTGTTACCTATTCTGACATCGGACTTGGACTTCTTTTAAACTGAGATTTACTGTGCGTATTGCTGTGTGTTTGTTTATTCTACGTTGGCTAGAGGTATAGTGGGAGGGTTGAGATCTCACAAAACATGTTTAACCCCGCTGCATATTTGCGCCTATCCCAAGTCAGGAGCCTCTGGCCTTTGTTAGTCTTGTATGATTTTTAATTTTAGTTTACTTATATGTTTTGGAGTTTAGTATGACGTCCATTATCACTGAACTAGTACACATTTTTTTAGGGGCCAGCTGAAGCATGCCTGCGGGTGCGGGATTTTCTCGTTGTGTTGCAGACCCATTGGTGGCCTTCGGCTGTTTTCTGCTCTTTGGTCGGGTTGTTGTCTCTTTGACACATTCCTCATTTCCATTCTCAGTTTTATCTTGTTGTCAAATAACAAATTTTCTAATATAGACTTTGAATTCTTGACCGTTCATTTTACCGTAATGAAGGAACAAAAAATTATATACGGCCTTCAACAAAAAACTCAAAAAAGTCTTATTACAAGATTTCATACATTTCGCACAGGGAGGTACAAATTGTCTGTCTTAGGTTCTAACTCATTAGTAAATATACAATAAAATCAAAGAGGAACCTATCTGAACACTGAACAGTACTGTTTCATTTTTTCATATCGTGTATAATATGTTTCGGTTAAGTCGGTTCAAGCCAGAAAGTATTGTATAATTAATTTGAACAATGTTTAAGATTTCGGACAAAATGAAAATGACACATATGAATACTACTGTCTTTGCTAATGCACGGTTTCTTTTCTTGACCACTGGGTTATCGGTTATGTCGAAGACCTGTTAACTTACGTGTTGTATATATTGTACAGATAAAAACTACAAGGACTTCTGGGGCATTTATAAAACCAATTACAATGTAAAGGTTTCCTAAGACTTTTGCTCTACTATTTTAGACATTTCTGACAATGCAAATTTTACCACCAACATCTGATTATGAGACCAATTTTGATTATAGGTGTATAAATAGCAAAACTGATTGTAAATGCCACAACTGGAAATATAACACTAACTTTTTTGTTTAAGTTTCTAGTTGCACAGACAGGATATTTTTTTTTTTTTTTTTTAGAAATGCAAACAGTACAAATATATTTGAAATTATAATTAACTATTATTGATACAAGATTAACCATCAAATTAAAATATTTGTAAAAGTACGCTGACAAGAAAGGTACATCAAAATAATGTATGGACCAAACTACCTTACGGCTGATTTTGGTCTCATTTCCGAGATAAATGTATTTCCCTTTGATTAAAATCTGCTAAAACAGTGAAGATTATTTAAAACTGTGGCCAAAAATCAGGAGGGGACATAAAACTTAGATTTCAACCCGATAGCAATATATCTGTGGCTTCAACCAAGTTGGAAAATCTAACTTCATCCATGGAAATGTTAAACCAAAATGTGCATTGTCTTAAATTTATATATGCAATAACATTTGGTGATATATAGAGACATTTTCAGATTAAAGAGGTACATAAATATTACCACCCCATCCAAATAACAATGATAAAAAATAGTTCAATTATTGGTTATTTAAACTCAAAAGAAAACGAAAACAACAATGATAGTTTTGATGCTTGAAAGTCAACAGCATATATCTACATGTATATAGGATTATGCGTTAAAGTTTAATTGTAATATGTCGATTAGTACAAGAAATGGCACATTGAAAAATTGTGTCCTGTTTTTATAAAACACCACAAAAGTTCTAGACTTAAACCGATTAGAAAGTTAGATGAGAATTGAATTTACAAACAATACACGATCTATCACAGATATAAGGACGCATTCATTACACGAAAAATCGATAAGATACCGTACAGTTGTAGCTGTTGGTGTATATATATCCCTGTTACACTTTATCATTAATTTTCAAGCCAAGTTGAAATGAAAACGGCATACTGAGATAAATTTGATCGGTATTGATATTAAGGTATAACATGATAGTGCACCTGATGTCGAAGGGATATTCAAACTTATAAGTCGAAAGCAAACTGACAACGTAATGGCAAAAAAAGAAAAGGACCAAACAACAGTATACAAAACACAACGTAGAAACTAGAAGACTGAGCTACACGAATCCTACCAAAAATCGCGAGGGGGGGGGTTGATCTCAGGTGCTCCGGAAGGGTAAGCAGATTCTGCTTCACATGTGGCATCCGTCGTGTTTTTCATGTAAGAACAAATCCGGTAATAGGTCTAGTTCGGTCAGTCATTCTCGTGAAAGAGGACGGGATTATAGTTACAACAATTCCAACATATCCGCAATATTCGACACAAAACCAGTCACATTCAAAATAAAGGAATAAACTAGTATACAATTGATCAACAAATATGTGACTAGTCGGTCATGTATACAGGCAGTGGAAGTACTTTAAGATAATAATGATGTTCATAGGATCATGTTTACGTGTTTCTTTTTTTGAATATATAGCTAAATCCGTTGTAAATGTGATGATACTGATATCAACGTGTTCTTTGTTGATACTCGTGTATTTTTCTGAAACATTATACAATGGAAGTTTAGACGAATGAAAGAAAAAATATCAACATTTATAATAACTTTTCGTCAATCTGCATTTATGTGAGCAGTGAATAATTGTATCTACGATTACAATTTTCAAATATAAAAAATAATAATTAAATGACTAGATTTGAAATAAATTATTGACATATAAAGTTATTTTTCTTTTCAATTGAAAATGTATTTATTCTACATTTTCCTCATAACAGTTAATGTATATTAGGGAGTGGCTTGTTTTTAATATTACGTATTTATTTTAAAATATTTGTATATACATATGTACCAAATATATATTTTTTTTTTTTTTTCGTTCGGTCGCAAATTGGATATATTCATCGAAATTACATTGAAATGTAAATCGTGATATTTTTCTTTACATTTTTTTTTTCTATCCCAAAATAGACCCCCAGATTTTGTAGGCTTTTACTAAAAATATTTTCTAGAATTAAAAATTCAAAAACAAATAAATAAATCGTCGTGTGAATCTTATAATTATGCATTTCCAATTTTTTTCTAACTATTGGAAAATTGAATATGAAGTTTAAAAAGGGCAATACCATAAATATTTGACTGAGACATAAAAAGTTATATAATATTCGAATGTTCGTACATGTACATGATGTACATCATGTATATGAAGAGGAACTCTTTGTTCGATTGTTGTTTCTTTTTAATAGACAAGTAACTGTTCTGAAGATAGAACACTTCACTATAAACAATGTTGCTTTAAACTTCATACCTATATTTCTATTGGAAGTACATCAAGGATGTGTTTTTACTGTGCAATATATCCAATTCTGGACTGATGGATATTCTAAGAATTGCTCATGGATTTAGTTTAAACCATGCAAACAATTTAAGCATAAAACTATTAAGATAATTGTGATAACAATTATTCTACAGAAAAAAATACCTAAAAAAAATGGAGAAATAAAACTATAAAAATATTTTCCTCTTGAATTAGCTAGATAAATAAACTTTTGTAATCCAAACGGAGTGTGGAGATATAACAGTGTACTGTAGTTCTGACAAAACTCTTAGATTGTAGGGATCTCGTTTTATAGTTGTAAAGGGAGATAGACCATTGCTTTTGGATATCAAATATTATACTTGATAGCTATCTCTATTTTTTTTTCAAACGTGACTCTTAACAGTCTGATTAAAATCAAATCTATCGTAACTTGGGTCATATAAGGATAACGAAATCAGATTTATATTTTAATTAGATTGGTCACCCGACGAAATGTCACCGTTTTATTTGGTACTTTTGTTATTTTCAGCTATAGGTTTAGTAACCACCAAAAACCTTTTGTTCGATTTTACTTTCAATTTTCAAAATTTATTCTTTTTTTTTTTTGTATTTCCTCATATGTGGGATACCCTATTATACAGTTTTTGGACCTCTCCATGTAAAAGCAAATTAAAACGTTTCAAATATACGTAAACTCGCTTTAAAAAAATATACGATTGTTTGTTTCCAATGAGACAATTATCCATCGAATACTAAAAACTGTATAGGTCACTTAATGCAGCTAATTAATTGATCTCAGTTGCAAAAAAATCATTAATATTCAGGACGAGAACAATTTAAATACTTTAGTGATCAAAAGGTAAGAAATTTGGAAATACATCTCAAATAAGAACAGAAAAACAGTATCAACAAGAATCATGAACAAAGGCCCATATCTTAAGCCTCTCTTTTTTTTCCACAGCCAACGAGGTTCACAGGATTAACACAATGTACTCTTATTCTTACTCGTTAAATAGATTGAATTTAAAAGGGGATATGGGGATATTTTGCTTACCGTTTTTCTCCCATTAAGACCCCACTAATAATAAAGGTTATAGTCATGTCGATTAGCTTTTAAAGAATAGAACCTCAGCTTAAAAACCTACGCAAGGTCAATAAGTTCGGGTATAAAAAGTAAATAAAAGAGATCGTTTATGAAATGAGATCTTTTTGGTTTTTTAAACAATTTTACGTTGAATAACAATTAAAACTACACGAAATGGTGTGTAACGAAAGGAAATATCTTGTACCAGAACGGAAGATAAAATAAAATATAAAAATTACCCTTTAATTTGAAATATTCATTCTAGTCTGGTTAACCAGGAAGGTCAATTCACGTGACTGTGTTTAGTAACTGATAACACGTGACTGTTTTTAGAAACTAATGAGTGCCGTGAGTTTTCAAATTCTTATTATAGAAGTACGAAAGCACGATAGGGATGTAGTAAAAATAAACCGACGTAATTATTCTGGATAATTTTAATTTTCAACCGCTCTTTGCTATTTCAACTTAACTATTTCTACTTATTTCCTTTTGCAGAAGGCTAATGCAGGCTTTATAAAGGTGAAAGGGTTTCCTTCTTTCAAATATCGGTAACAGAGAAATTAAAAACTTGAAATCTTTTAGCGAAAAAACATGGTTATTCTTTGTCGTGTTATAAATTGGATAGTTGTTTCCAGGGCCATACATATATAATTAACTTAACTAGAAGCAATTTATACAGGAGATACTTGAGTTGCTGTCTCGTAAATGTTTACCACTTATTTCCTTGTACAATGTTGTAAGAAAGAACAAATCGGCCATAATTTTGGTTAAGCAGTTGGTTGCATACCACTCTGTTATCATTTTTTTCCTTGTACTTTCTCTGGCGTACCCCTTGTTATTGTATACTAAGTAATATATTTCAAGAACTTTTGTTCCATGACACACTGAATATAGGAACACAATGATTAGTCAGAATGAGACCATAATTCAATGTTTGAAGTGAGTTTCAACCTAAGTATAGATTCAAACCTTGTAAAATATGGATGTTTGTATAATTCAACAAAAATATGAATGATATCCTTCTTCTAATAATAAATATTTATACATAAAAAATAAATAAATACATGATTTAAGCAAGCTATCACTAATAATATATAGTAACATTGACGCCATTTTATTTTGCAGATTTACTGAAGTCCAGTATAAGCCTAGCACTCTAGGCTGCATTTGAAAGAAAGATCTTAAACTAGTATATACTGTTAATACATGTCATATAAGAAGAAAAAATGTCTTAATTTTTTAAATTAAGATATGACTAAATAGGTATTGCTTTATAGTAACGAACACTTCTGGTTCTACATTCGGTCGATACTTATTCTGACTTTAAACAAGGTAATGCTTTTCTTAAACTGTATATGTTTGAACCAGCATTCAGTAACTGCGAGACTCGAAAATCGGTAATTTGTTTATTTTACTTTTATATGAGTTGTTTTTTGTGCTTCGTGTCGATTCAACGAGTCAAACCCTATCCAACTCATTGCTAAAGTTTGTTCTTATATTGTACTGTTTCACCACTCTCCCAAGTTAGGAGGATGAGCGTTCCAATACATGATGAACTCCTCCATATTACTTATGTGCACGTCTGAAGTCAGAAGCCTTTATTTCAGCTGTTGTTGTTGGTTGCAATATAGATTTTTACATATCTGTTGACACTTGTGCATTGGTCATATCGTATATTAATCTTTAGATGTATATTATCTATACATAGTTGGGGTATTGTCTTAGACGCATACATGTACTTCACATTTCCTTTTTTTATATAATTGTGTTAATGACATCATACTGAAACGGTCTACAATTTCTGGAGGAATACCTAAATATTTTGAGACTGAGAACATCTTAACATTACAGATACATAAAAGCTTCATAAAGAATGTTGCAAAAATACTTTTTTGGTTTAAAAATATCTTACCAAGTATCATTCAATTTACAAAAGAAACATCTAGAAACGGACATTTATAGATTGAACTATAAAAAAAGTAAGTGTCGTTACGTGAAAAAAATTAAAATCCAGAGCAGATAATTATGTTAAATTTGATAGGACAATTTGTGTTTTTTTTTTTTTTTTTCAAGTAAATAAGACACGTCGCCCCCTATTTTTATGGAAAGCAATTCTCTTATAACATTTTAACCAATTCTATCGTTTAATGTTTTCTTGATAAGGAGAAGTTAAGTTTCCTTTATATGACCTATATAAAATAACTTTGATTTCTTTATTTTAATGTATTTAAACAAAAATACAAGGGTTGTATTTTGAAATTAGAAAGTTGACCCATTAGTCTTTTACAGAAGTTTAAAGAAATCTATCATCAAACATTTAGACACCCCATCTACCTTAACTACAAAAACTGTTTTGTTGGCGTCTTTGTCAAATTTATATAAACTACACCAACCTTGTTTGTTGGCATCTTTGTTAGATGTATTTCTATATGCTTGTTTCTTTTCTTGCCAGTTGTGTTGTATGTCTGTGATGTATGTTTACACAGTTTTTGGCCGCTGGGATCCCCATTATTGTCACATGAACCTATTATGTCTATTTCTCATTCAATTGTGTCATTATAGCGAAACTATAAACACCTAGCATACAAGTAAGAGGTTTAGCTAGCTATAACACCAGATTTAACCCATCCTTTTCTTCGGAAAATGCCTTTACCAAGTCAGGAATATGACAGTTGTTTATCACTCATTCAGTTGGTTGAAAACGTTTAATTTCGTCAGTTTATATGGTCTTCCCCTTTTTGAATTTACCTTTAAGTTCGGTATTTTTGTTAAACTTTTTTATTATATTTAATTTGAATAACAAAAATTGATACCAAGCTATATCAAATAATCATTAGTTATTAAACCTATTTCTTTTATGGTCAAAAGAAAATATTCTGATGAAATATTTTCGATTTCATAAGCTCACCTCATATGTAAGTCTAACTACGGTATTGAAAACATTGTGTCAGAAACCCAAAATACTGTTAAATCATAAATATTCTAGCTCTTTGTATGCATGCTTAAGAATAGGAAAAAAATGAAAAAATGGATATTGTAAGGTGCTACATGTACCTGTATAGTATTGCAGAAATCACAATTATTGTTGAAAAGGTTCCATTGTGACCACCATTGAGTCAACGAATAGCCAATGGTGAGGTGTCGCATTTTTATTACATATTGCAAGTTAGACCAACCAAATTAACATACCAGGCCACAACCAAAAGATAATTTTCTTTAGCAACCAAATATTGGATTATCAATTGTAAAATAACATGCTGGGATCATATTCAGATTTGGAAATTTATCTGGATGAAAAAAAAACACGAACACATATAGTGTATGTCTAACAGGACCATAAGTGTTTGCCTTTATTTTAAATGAAATAAGATTTACAAAATGTATTGATTTTGCAAGAGATCAATAGTTCAAAATTGATATAAGTTACATTACAAAAAATATCAAATCTACACTAAGCAAATAAAAAGTATCGAATTGTCAGATATTTAATACCTACTATTTTTGTTTTATCATTAAAATGCATAACACTCATTTGAAATGTAAAATATAGATCGCAGCTGTTGAAACATGACAGGATGCAGCATTGTAATTTGTGTTATAACTAAGCTACAATCAATAAGATATATCCAAAAGACTTACTCCCATATATCGGTATGTTAATATATTTGTTCAATATTAATATCTATATATTGAAAATATTAACAATTTAACAAATAATTCATAGCACTTTACGTCATATGACAGGTTATGAACTTGGCAGTAATCTCCTAAAATCATGTCGACTGAATTTAACATATTAACTATTTAAAAAATGAGCTGCGTCGGATAGAAATCACCTTATGCAAATGAATATCAATACATCTGTTAACTTATTTTGGGTTAAAAAATATCTATACAAAGTCTGTAACTGTTTGTAAATTGAGTTGATATAAGAACCCTACAAAACAGACAAACATTCATCTTTTATTTCGTATTGGAATGTTTCCAAATCAACCAAAGTCTTATACTTGTACATGTATACGTGCATTTGCATAAGGTCGATGTCTATCCGACGCAGCTCCAATTTGTATCCCTAGGGTTAATATAATAGCTTACTATATGTTTGTACTTTTTAAATGTTAGCCATACGGCAAACAGTAGTTGTTTACACCCTTATCATTTTGTATTTTGTTGTTAATAGTTACAGTGACAATTATGCCACATCTTATTCTTCATATTACCAGCAACTGTAACATATTGAGAAATGTCGTGAAATATATCATATATATATATATCGATACAAGAATTTACAAACTGATAAAATGCAAATTTTGGCGTCAGATAATAGCATACTTTAGTTTAACTCCAATCCAATATTGCTTCTTTTTTCTTTCGCTTGAAATAAGGGAGATCACTGCGGTGTCATACTTTACAGTTATCCTCCAAAAAATGGTTTCTTCGTCCTTAGTGCAAAATAGGTTAATTTATGTTAACATAATTTTAACTTCCAATAAACCTTTTTCAAAATTATCTGTGTTCCAAACGTTTTTATGGCTTTAGCGTATACATCGATTACTTTTCAATTACATTTTCATTACCTTATTAAAAAAGATTGATGAAATAGAACCTAGTTGAATTGAAAATAGACAACTGCATGAATTCCTATGCTTATAGTACATAGCAAGTAGAATGTGTACGTACATTTGACTTGCGAGTTCTAGCAAATGCGTGTTGAGACCTTTATATCAAAATATAAGAACATAGTCCAAATAAAGTATGCACTACATTGATAAAAGTACATTAAGTCAAGCGCTTCGGACGCATGAAATTTATTACGTGTTGTTTTCATTTCTTTTTTAAATACCAAGCTTGATTGTAATAAAACTCCTTAGCGCATAATTATAAATATGATTGGAGTTAAAATGGATAAAATTTTGTTTAATCAAAATGTTATGATATAAAGATTAAGATGCAAAAGCCCTCTTGACACAAAACCAATGCATCCCTTTTTGACACTCAAAATATAAATACTAAGGATGTTCTAACCCAGGAATAGATTACATTTGCTGTATTTGGGAAAACCTTTCCGAATTGTGGGTCCTCAATGCTCTTCAACGTCATACTTTATTTGGCCTTTTTAACTTTCTTGATTCGAGCGTATATGATGAGTCTCTGTGTGGACGAAACACGCATCTGGCTTACAAAATATTAACCCTGGTATCTGTAATGAGTTTATATATGATTAATTTAATTTTATAATTATTATCACATTTGATTTATTTTTATTTTTAATTAAACCTTTGTCTGTTTTTCTTCTTTGATCTTACCATTTTTTTTTTTTTTTTTTTTTCTAAAACAGAGCGGTACAGCAGAGAAAATGTGGGAACTGAAGATAAGATCAGGAAAAACATATTTGACAGGAAAAAGGTACGTATGTCCTTAATAGTAGGTTTTTGGATTAAAATTTTTAATTATATAAAATATTTACCCAAATAAGTCAAATATGAATACGTGTTTATTCGTTATTTCTTTGCATTAGGTTAACATATTGGTCTTCCGTATCCGTTTTGAATATACAAACCAAATGAAGACAACTGATTAAATTACATGATCTCCTAAAAGAGCGAGAGTGCGTGCGTCAACAGGACAAAAGGCTCGTTTTCGTCAGTTTGTTTTTTTTAGTTCACAATCTCTCATTACAGTGTCACAAGTACAAATATAAAAGCGCTATTGAAATGGGGAAGTAGGAGGTATAGTTAACTTAACTTTTATAGTCAGAATTATTTTTGCATCTTTTGCAAAGAAAACGTTTACGCGAGTTACACTTTCTTTTTTTCTGACAACTATATTAAAACAAACAAATGAATTTTGATACCTTGACACGAATTTGTAAAAACAAATGACGATTTTAAAATAGTTGCATATTCACTAACCCAGATAGCTTAATGAATGCCAAACCTACATTTTATCTTAAAATTATTAGTTCGTATCATTACGTACGTTCAGTGACATATATATATTATAAGCACTTGAGTGTATATATGTCGATGACTTGACATCTATTACATTGAGCAGGTACGTGTTCGGTTGGGAATACTAGAAACTGTTATTTCAGAAAATATTTGTTTTGCCGTATTTCCTTATTCAGATTAACGTGTAAAAGTCAGTTTTATTGTATCATGTTTTGTTTCGTTGACTTGCTGTCTTGTTGATGTTTACATCTCCTTTTATTTATACTAATGTTATTCTATTTTTTTGTCTGCTTCTACCTATAATATTTAATAACGTTCGAATCCGATCCTTCTTGACAAAGGTTGAAACTTTTCTTGTCAGTTTTTCTGCCAATGGTCGGTGGTTTTGTCCGAGTACTCAAATTTCCTCCACCAACATATACTTACTACCATGATAAAGCAAATTTGTTGAAATTGGCGTTAAACAACAACAATCAATCAATCAGTTAAAATGCTGAACAATATTTTAATTATTATGATCTCTTAAAATATTTTGGCATATATATGTGATTTAAACAAAAATGCAGGAAAAGAGTTCGTGTGACTGAAGGTTAACCTTACTGTTTGTAATCCGTCAATCAATTGTATGTTCGCTTGAGTAGGAGGGTCTTTGTGAAGTAGTGGTACATCCTCAAAATACTTGATTCTATCTATTAACATATGTTGTGGTTTTTTTTAACTGAACAGTTGCTTACGTCTGATAAAAAGATCATATTAGGCCTGCTTTTTACAAGAGTGTTGGTGTGCATTTCTGTTTTTAAAACTAGGAAAATGAAGACGACAAGGTATGATATATCATCATTATCTGTTTCCATGTCTAAAGTAGTTTGAATACAATATTGAAATGTCCGTGATATGGTGAGTATGAAACGCAATTGCAGTGAACTTTTTAAAACAAGTACTTATTTTGTTTGTGTCTGATTTTTATGTTCTTTCGTGATAAGTACAACATTGGTTTGTAGCGAAAAGTCCAGCTAATCAATTTCGAGCCACAAACGTCCTTTTCATTCTAGCGAAAAGTGCCATATTATTTCTTACCTCCTATACACTTCTAGGAATGTCATTGGTTAAAAGTGAACACGAGGAGACCGTGTATATTTAATATTTGGTCAGCGGGCGTGTTTTATTTTAATTCACGGTAAGTAGAAGTGTTACGTCCCTTTATTGACCCCGTATATATATCGTATTAAGTCACCAGCACACTTGAAAACTAGATTGTTCTTTATGATGATATAAGGTAATGTAGCTCCAATTGTGTATTTATTCAATCTATAGCAAAAACAAAACCCATGCAAACAAAACACTACCATTTGATGTATAGGACGTCTGATACAGTGCTTTTTGTCCGACTTTGATTTATATTCAAATTTTTGATTTTCGTCCGTTTCGTTTTGTCCGATTTGCTTTTAAATATTTCCTTTTTTCCATTGTTTTTTTGTCCTATTTGCCTTTTGTTCGAAATTTAGCTTTTTGTCCGAAACTCTCTTTCGATATTTATAATATTATAATTTGTCGGAAATACATAATTTACTTGTACTATCTTTAGAAATTGGAGGAAAAACGAGTCTAACCGATTGCCTAATAGTCAATCCAACTATCAACCATGAAACGAAGGACAAAAATGAAAATAACACAGACTTTAGGCTCATGGCTTTGGACAGCCACATAAAGTAGTGGTGTTTAACAAGTTTATGACCATTCAATACTTAATTTTGAGTAATTCTTTTGTAGTTTAGTTGTGGTGTAAAAGCGTTGACTGAAGACATGTACATTTCGTAATTCATCCTAACATTAATTTGTTCAACATCTTTACAATCCTTAAAACTATTTTGAAAAGAAAGATGTCATTCTTAGCAATACTTGATAACGGTAAAGTCAAGAAATTACAAGTAAGATAACAAATATACACACAAAAATAATAGTAAACAATTAAGAGGAAAATTTACATGACCATTCTTTAGAGGGTACAAAACACTTTGATTAAAATAGATTTGGCTCGTTTAATTTTCATTAAATTTTTGACAAAATATTAACTTTGACTTGTTTACAAAAGATTTCAAGAAATTTGAACCACACAATTTACAGGAATAATTTCATTTGATGTATAGCAGTTTGAGAAACACTGATTTTGATAATTGAGAAGCTTGAGTTCCCTAGATATAATCGTATATGATTAAAACGTTCAGCAGTAAACTCCCTTAGGTATTCTGTGCTCCCTTAAACAATAATCACGTGACTGTATATGTATAAGGTCAAGTCCGAATCGTGCAAGATCTTACGTCAAATAAATATAAAGGAGTTATCAACGCAAGATTGGCCATCACCACATTGTTAATGACGAAAGGAATAATAAATGAAAAACAAAATATAGACAATCCAAAAGGAGGCTCCTGACTCATGCTTGTGAATTTTAATTTATTTGATCAAAATGAATGTCTATAGAATGGAAACATAAGGCTTATATCATTCTTTGTGAATTTTATTAAAAATGTTAGAAGGAATTTCTTTTCAGTGAAAAGAATACAGACTTGAAACTTAATCGAGAACAAAAAACAAACCGGATACCCAAAATATACTGAACAACTTAAAAACGTTCTTGCTTGCAAAAAGGACAGGATTTCAACCTTAACATTGGTATAGTTTTCTATTTACTTCCTTGTTAAAGTAACGAATGTTATTAAGAAGCTTGATGTTTAATTAAGCCCTGTTTTCAATACAATTTATGTAAACAGAATCATGATATTTTATAGACTTTTCAATGCATTTTTTATCTTCCGAGGACAGGCAGATAATGCAACATTTCCCTTAAAACCAAAAGATTGTTGTTAAAAAAAAAGTGTAGAACAGAACAAACATATATATTAGCTTTTCATTAAACGGATCAGAGCGCAATGGTAAAATCAGCATGATGTTTAAAGAAAAAACAATTTGTCATATATAAAAAAAAGTGTCTCGTCAATTGCGTCCACACATACATTATTTACAAGTTTTAAAAATAATTTCATTTTCTTCTTCAGGTATGAGAAAAGATTTCCGAATGCAATATTGTAAAGCAACAAATCAAACAAATATTTCCTGATAAAGACTATGCGTTTTTCGGATATAACATCTTAGGGGGTTATCCACTGTCGAATGGACAGGATCCTGGATTTACGTTCCCAATCTTTAAAACAGACTATAGTGAAGGGAAACAAACGTCTAACTGCAGATACAGCATACCTCATGGATTTCTTGTTGTCCCTGATATCTCGTGTATACCATCCTTTACTTCTTCTACTGCTCGGAATAAGTACGAGTTTTCAAAATCTTTATCGTATACTGCTAATACCAAAGGCGGTGTTTTTTTTTTTGGTGTCAGTTTTTCAGCTTCTTATAGTTATAAAGCTTCAACTTAAGTTCTGAGATGTCATCAGGAGAAAATGTTAAAATAATATCAACAGCAAAGTGCATTTACTACTACACTGAGCTTATTCAGGAAAATCTTCCTCGTTTCACTCAACAGTTTTTAACATGGGTTAGAAACTTGATAAATCAGACGACCAACAGACATATTTTTCCATCGCTATGGCACACATTATCCAACTTATACAACCTTTGGAGCTTTTCTCACATACGAACACAGCATGAAATCATCTGACTACCAGAAAAAAAACCAGAAAAAAGGTACAAATATAGCTGTTCAGGCAAGTTATTCTGGATTATTTAGCGTGAGTGGGGGTTTTAACATGGACACCACTAAAAAGGAATCAATACCAGAGTTTTCTAGCTCTGTTACAACTAGGACTATTACTGTTGGAGCTCCTCCACCCTCCAATGACGATGCTATGACATGGCCGTCATCAGTTAAAGAAAGTCTGGTTCCTATGCAGTATGAACTGTCTCCAATGCATACATTATTTTCTGACGAATACATGGGAGAATTGGGTGTCAATCACAAAACAATTCCCGAAAAAATGAAAAATGCCACATCAAACTACTTCAAATACCTTCTTAAAGGAGGACTAGTCGATTTTTGTGACCCACTCAAACCTGGTTTAATGTTGGAACACACAAGCATGATTTTCCAAAAAGGCAAAAAGCCTAAGCGAATGCATTGATCTTTGTGAAAACGAGATAGACTACATAGCAATGACATATTGCACAGAGTGCAGCAGAAGCAGCTTGTACTTTCATGTTTGTTATAAGTACAACACAAAGAATAACCCAAAAGGTATACACGGGACATCCACATTAGACGGAAGAAGTTGGAGTAGTGTCATGTTTACTTTAAAATAAAATCCTACGTACAGCTTGATAAAACTGCTGTTCGGGGAATATCAAGATTACCTGTCAAGAAAAGTAAGGCAGTCACAGATGCAGCGGAATGCAAGTGGCTGTGCATCAGAGACGCATATTGCGTGGCGTACACATTCTGTTAATGTCCAAAGAAAAAGATTTAATGTCTAACCTACGCCGAACATAGAATACATGGACTGAACGGTGATGCTGAGTCGACCACTTTCCTCATTGATAGAAATCGTCGTCATTGGATGGTTAAACCACCATGGAAAAAAGGAAATAACTAATAAATTAAAAATCAAATCAAATGTAAAACTAACTGAGTCAGATGAATATAAAATACAAGTATTGCAGAGAGTAAGCATTTTGTGTTTTATTTTAAAACTTTAATTTCTATATTATGTTGCATAAATGACTTTTAATTGGATGCTTTCTGACTTATTTTACATTAATCCAATTTTCATACGAGTAATGAGGGAAGACATCAAAAAGATGATAAAAGAACATAAGTCTACGAAAACAAAAAGCAATACGGTCAAAAGTAAACAAAAAGAACAGACACAAAACGTTTCGAAACACTACACATAAACTAAAGATTGGGCAATACGAACCCCATCACAATCATTGTCTAATTAGTTTTGATTTAGCGTGAGTAGTAGTGTAGTTTCAATAAAGGCAATGAGGAAACTGCTTCACCAAAATTTTACAAAGAAATAAAAAAGAGAAGAATGAAAAGCGATTAAATGCATTCCATAGTTTAGAGTGAAGATGGTCCCAAACATTTGACCATCCACATGTATTCCTCATTATAGAGTTAAAGACAAGGTAAAATAACTATTGTACCTTTGTTATGATCAAGGTTAAAACAAATGTCAAATTTTAGGAACGAATGTATTACATTTAGTGGGAGCGTTAGTGGCCGAGTGATCTAAGTAGTCCAACTACTGTATCACTGTCACTAGCATGTTAACAGTGAGGTTGTGAGTGCTAACCGCGCACTTGGCAGGTGCATCCTAATCGTAATTGACTGAGATTGTTAGTTTTCCTGTCGAAGGTCGGTTGTTCTCTCCGGGTACTCCGCCTTCCTCCACCCAATAAAAACTGACCACAGCGAAATAGTCAATGGGGCTGATAGGGGCGTTAACCACCAATCAATCAATTAAATTTTAAAACGGACATATCTTATTTTATAAGCACAAACTGAATAAAATAAGAATTTGAACTTTAAAACTGACATGATGCTTGGTTTTTAATTGATAACATAGTGTTACGTTTTGAAAACGTGTTAATCTTCAACAAAAAGTCATGATCAGCGTTCCTTTAGAAAAAACAATGGGCTCCTCTTCAAATCGAATTATTCCTGTTTAAATATAAGGCTAACTTCATAGTCACTTTAGTTATAGTTTATGCATGCATCTTAGAAACCCCTCTAAACGTATAAGGTTACAAGAAAAAGTTGATTCAAAATCTAATGTCACCGAATCTGTACAACAAACATTTTAGAGATGATCATGATTCTGTCAACAGGACCTGTCTTGATCTAAATACCGAAAATGTAAATTTTATGAAGCATAGCTTCATTAAATATGCATTGGCAAATATCAAAATTCCATATATCTGGATTTTTCATAGATAGAAATTTGTGCAGGTGTGTAGACAATCAACCATATCCCCCCCCCCACCCCACCCCATCCCACCCCCCATTACACACACACACACACAATCGTGATTATGAATGCATGACTGTCATAACTTCAAATAAGTACGTACACATGTATACCTCGGTAGTGATATGATTAATAACAAACTTTACTTAAACTCTCAGTTGATAAATTTAGAAGTTAGTAAGATACTATGTTTCAAACTCCCCAATGCAAAGTTGACTTTAGATGAATGCGGCTATTATTTATATTTCATGTAGCTCAATTCGAATTAATCTTTGTTAACCAGATCCAAATGAAGGTAATCCAGAGAAACACATGCATGCAAGAAATGTAATGTTATTCTTATGTTAAACGACTGAAAAATATAATCTTTCACGACTATGAACATAAGGAGACCTGGTATTATTTCCAAAAAGACAACTATCAACCAGATAACAAATGACGTCGATTAATTCATTTTTATCATACTTAGTTATGACCCCCAAGGATAGACAGAGGTATAGGAATGTGTTCCTTTATACATCTCCTCGTCCTGCAGTACAAAAAACATTGCCATTTCAGGGTATTCATTACAGTTGATCAAGCTATGAGGGATTTACGTATTCTGAAACCAGAACCTATCTTAACCTACCCTCTAGATCTAGAGGTAGATTAAATCTTCCGTCCGCCATTCGGATCGACCCATTTTGCAGAACCATCTTAGCTGATTTATTTATTGTTTTCGTGTTTTGATAAACCACAATGATTGACTGGGGTATAGACAAATAGTCATCTCCTTACTTCTCCCATCCGGCAGTTAAAATCAATGCTTAAGAGGGTCACCCGTTTGGCTGTGTTGGTTGTACGAATACGCAGTCATTCTGTTTGGAAGGTGATTTAAAATACAATGACTTGTGTGAGTGTGCAGAACTCTACCCGTTAAAGAACCCATTGCATCATCTCATCCAGGATTCAATAAGGGACCTGTTGCAAGACATAATTTCTTTCCACATGCCATACTTCCAGTCGAATTCGTGCTCTTCATCCGTAACAACCCTCCTGCAGAATTGATCATTATTATTTTGTTCCGGTTCAAGAATAATGTTAACTACCCAGACACATTCTTTTGAATCCAAGCCGACCAGGCTTTGTTCTTATTCCTAAATGCCACATGCTTAGCGGAGAAGCAGGAAATTTCGATTTTTATTTTTTTAATTTGACCGGCACGTTTTACAAGTGGTCCTCAGGAAAATTTGAAATAAAAAGATCGATTATAATGGTGACTCCGTTTAGTAGGAAAGTGAACATATCGGGTTGGATTTGTGCATTAATGATTGGCAAGTACTGTCTCTTCAATATATTTTTTTGCACGAATACTAACTAATTAAAACATAATAAGTATTATTTTAAAAAATCGTATAATGTACATTTCAAAGTAAGAAACAGGTTACATTTTTGGGGCTTAACTATCATTTGGTTTTTTTTTACACTATTGTTAGATAATGAAGTAGGGATTAAGTAGTTGCGACTCTTTGCTGTAAATGAAATAAAAGTGAGAAACGCAAACGTCAATTAACAGCATCTCAACGATACAATAACATAAAAACCATGGAAATCAGTAGGGCCAATCTTGCCGTAAACAAAAGTATTCAGCCGAACTTTTGCTTTTAGAATCTACTGTCATCAAGTAATGTGCTCATGTTTTTCATGTTTCAAAACGGCATTTTCTTCACAAACATTAACATGGCAAAGTTATTACAATAACATCGGTATAATTGTTTAAAATTCATCAAAAACAATATCAAAGAAGTAGACGTATTTTAGGGATAACATCCATTTTATTTAAAGAAAAAAAAACAACAACAAAGACAAACAGCTATCAATAAAACAAAAATAAAGAGTTCGATAGTTAAAAAATTATATAATATCAATAAAGTAAAAAAAAAAAAAACGTCTACGAAGACTGTGAAATAGCATTTCAATAATTTGTAAGTTGTTGTAATGGTTCCAGAACTATTGTTTCGTAAATAACTGCTCCCTCAGTCATAAATAAGTTGTTCAAGTTCACATGCAAGATTTGACAGCAATACCAGGCTTAATTGAAGTTGTTTGTCTTTTTCCTACAAAAACAAATTAATAATGCATAAAAAAATATGCAATCAACTCAACATTGATGTACTTTTTATAATTCTATTTTCCAAAACCGACCATTGAATTTGTATCTCAAGTTAGTGACAATGTAGTAATATAAAGTCCGAACCTACCGTTTATTCGAATTACGTCCTATACGGGTGTCACAAGTGAAACTGGAAATTCTTACCTTTTCGGATCCCCGGTTTTTTTGAAGTTCGTTCATCTCAAGTTTTTTTTTTTAAAGATTTGTGGACAGTAACTGTTGTCTGTACTTTGCATTATGAGTTAAATGTGTTTAACAAAACATGTAAATTAAATAGAGAAAATGATGGCTCAGTGATTAAGTGATTTGACTTAATTCAACTACATCACTATTGTGTATTAATGTTCATTAATTAAAGTTTATGTAAGTGTTTATTTCCTTGCAGCTGCCATTTGTTACTTTATCTCTTAATCTTGACTGATTTATTGATGTCTGCAAAATGTTTAATCTAGTGCTTTGATAGTCTACTTTATCTGATAAATCAGGCGTGTCAACCTTGAGGTCACTCCTCCCCAACATAGTCTATAGTTATCAGAAAGTTTGTTTAAAGCAGCAGTTGCAATTTTGTAAAGGAAAAAGATATACATGTTTATTTTTGTAACAATTTTATTCTGTATTTATTGAAATATTTCAACTACATGTTACCATCATTTAGAAATGGACTTATTACACACAGAGAGATTCACTTTGTTGATTTGTCACGCTAGTTTCAAATGTTTATATTTATACACAACATTTTAACTGGAACCTTTGCAGATGTACACGAGCTGCACATCAGTTCTTATTTAAGATTATAATTATATTATAATTTTGTTGACTGTAAGATTGCTGAATATGTTGTGGATATGACAGTTTGCGTTAACATTCTCATATATTCACTGCTGGACATGTCTCACAAGTACATTGATTAATACTTAGTGTAGTGAAATGGATAGCTTTTGTGTTTTTTATTCATATTAGCTGCAGTGCAATTATAGTCGTTTACAATGTTTTCATTTAATGAATAAACAATGTGTACTAGTATATGTAATATACAAGAACCGTTCTTCGTTAAACATAACTTATATGGATAATATGGGATCGATCGTCGGTCATGTTGACTCGTCGACTATTCGAGTCGACTATTGCTGCGGAACAAGTGGATACGGTTTTGGAGATATGGATGGAGGCATACTGTTACAATAGTTTTGGACAGTTCTATGGTTAAACTGGCATACGTTTATTTTTCCTAGACAGGTTAGTTTATTGTACATTTTTATTTTCTGAGTGCAATCTGAATGTCGTTCATATTACTTGCCTATTTGAATAGTTACTAAATGAATGCTCATATTCATTAGTTGATTATCGAAACATACTATTTCATTATTGATTTTACAAGAAACAGCTTATACAGTTTCAAGCAATTGATGAGTGTAACATATTTGGATAATCATATTCAATAATTTCGAAAATTATTATTCTCTCGTTTTATTATCGTTGGTATGTACCTTGAAAAATTATTTACTGTTGATAAATTATATCTTAATCTATTCAGTATTATTCTAGCCTTATTGTTAGGGACGTACACATATCTACAAATTGAGTAAAGACTAAACTCATATTACAATTATTGAATACAATTGTAATATATCATCATAATATATACATATATATATTGAAATATTAATATTAAATATTCTTTATTATCGTTCACATGTTTACTGTAATCCCATGGCCGAGAAGTGGCATACATTATTTAGATTTTATATACGATGTAAGATATGGAACTATGAAACAGAGAAGTTGCATCAGGTTGTATACTATAGTTTTGTTCCACATTCCTTAAAAAATTACTATACCATATGGGAACTTCTTGCTAAACTTTTTCGGAATAAGTACATCCTGTAGTCATACACTATATTAAGTTCTTATCATACTATGGCTTAGCCGGAATAATACTCTATAGCATATGTTCGGATCTTAGCTACTAGTTAATATGAACTCAATTTCACATACACATTTTTATTATGTACAGCTCATTTTATATTTATTTTTTCCTCTTCATGTAAATATTCCGTCGCCTGCGGTCTTTCTCAAACACAACATTATTCTCCTCATAACATCACAACTATAGAGATCGTTATAATACAGACATAAGTAAATGTTAATACTGCTTCTGCAATGAGGAGTGATTAAAGATAAACACAGCTGCAGCTTCACCATTTCTGAAGTCTACCTCAGTTCATTAAATAATATACCTAGAATTATTTATCAACACATGCAATTGACCTTATCAATTTAATTTTGTCTCGGACAATTAAATATGTATCACAGATGAGGAAAGGTTAAGGAGTACAGATCTACGACGAATAAATACGTTGAATAAATGAAGATATTTCTAGCTTATCAAAATCATCTATATCGTCTCTTTATGTTGTCTGCAATAGAACAATGAGTATATAGAAAAGGTGTTATGGATAGCATGGTATCACAACGCAAATTGATAATGATCGTCTCAGTCATACAATATATATAATAGCTTGATAACGATGATTATGTTTTACAGATTTATTGATATATGTAATTTTAACATGGTTTTGAGCATTGTTTTATTTATTTTCATATTTCGAATACGGAGAAAACGTTGGGTGCTCACACAACCTACCAGATTTGCGATACTAATGATGAGTATACTTGAATACAAAGAACTACCACAAATCATTGAACAAGGTTTATACACAAATATACTATAATAGAAACAGATCGCTTGAAACCGACATATTTCCTGATAATACATTTATACCTCATAGTTTATCTACTTATAATAACAATGTTGAAAGGTTGTTGCTTCACGAAATTGGTAGCATAAACAGTTGTTCGTTTGTTTTTCTATTATATAATCAATACAGTATGACATGCATTATATCCTAGAGAAATCTGATTATTCATCTAGCAAAATAGTATGAAATGCGTTAACCAACTTTAGTGTGATACGATAGAGGAATAAACTTTTACAGAGAGATATTTTCGATCTGCATTTATATTATATTGAACTGCAGTTATATGGGATTTTATTTTTTCGAATACCTGCGTTATTCCGAATATACAGACAAAACTAACGCAATTAACTGTCAATGCTGTCAAATTAATTTACATTAACAGACATCTTAAAAACTGTCATTTTGTTTTTGTCACAGAGTAATTATTAATCAACGTATTATAAATCATATTTGTCTATAATATCAGTTGTATAAATATGTGACCCATTGGTTACAGTAGCATTAAGCTTTACAAAGAGCACTATTTATATTTAATTCAAAGATACAACTAATGGTATCCAAATCACATAATTCAAACTGGGATGCGTCGGACATCTGACGGATACACCCGCTATATTAAAAATTGGAAGTTAACAGGCATCAATATCTGTTGAAAATGTTAAAAAATTATTATTCATAAGTTGAGCAGCAGATAGATCTATAATCATTTTCTATTTTTATTTTATTTGTATCACTAAGCTCTAATTATTTTTAGAACGAAGGTTTGTTACAGTACACATAACCAATATGGCACAATCACTATCTCGGAATAATTTTGGGGATACTCAATGCGTTACAAGGGCAGCATGTAACACATTTCGTTTGGGCAATGTAATAATGGATGTTACCCATTCTTTACTTGTCACAAAATTATTACCTGAGTTCTCAGGCAGCCCTGAATAAAACGGGTAACTAGGCAGCCCTCTCGTCGGGTGAACGAATCATTTGTTTGTCCATTTGACAGTTCTTTTGGATACATGTTTTAGTGTGCAAATGGTTTTTTCACTCGAGGTTATCCGTCTCAGGTTGCAAAGTGAGCCCATACCCTCTAAGCATGGGCTGGGCCAGCGCTCAACATGCAGGTATATAATTTTAGAGTAGGTATTAAATATACTTGAGTTACATGTCACGCGTAGAGAGGTATAATATTTCGAAGTAACATGTGTTCTTCGAATTATGCTTCGAGCTCTTGTCAATACTCTCTATTAAAGGCTCTCTTTGCTATTAAGTTCACATTGTTTGAGGTTTCATTTAATACTCTACGAGTTATGTTTCTGTTAGATGTATACTCAAGCGGCTCATAACTTTCTCCTTATGGTCTAAGTTATTTGAAGTCACAGTAATACATCTACACTCTATCGTCTATTGCAGTTGCAGCGATAGATGCTCGAATAATGTGAATTTAATTTCTTTATTGGGATATGTATTTTATTTATTTTTAAATACATATCAATCATAAGCATGTTGCCCGTAACGCCAATTTTATATTTTTATATTTGTATTTTTATTTATTGTGTTTTAAGTTGTTATGTAAATATATTAAATATTTTATTTTTGATTTATTTTGATTGTTTCCATTGGATTATAAATATCATTATTATTATTATTATTATTATTATTATCATTATTATTATTATTATCTTAATTTAAATTACTTCATCAGTCGTTCTGGGTCTGTTTACATAACAGGTTTGATTAATAGCGCGGAGATGCTTCCAACACATATTAAATCTTAAATCAGCCGGGAAAGGTCATCGTCCGTTCATATCTTTGTTTGAAAGAAACACGGCACATAAATGTGTATTAATGTTCATTAATTAAAGTTTATGTAAGTGTTTATTTCCTGCAGCTGCCATTTGTTACTTTATCTCTTAATCTTGACTGATATATTGATGTCTGCAAATTGTTTAATCGCAGTGCTTTGATAGTCTACTTTATCTGATAAATCAGGCGTGTCAACCTTGAGGTCACTCCTCCCAACATAGTCTATAGTTATCAGAAAGTTTGTTTAAAGCAGCAGTTGCAATTTTGTAAAGGAAAAAGATATACATGTTTATTTTTGTAACAATTTTATTCTGTATTTATTGACCCGCCAACCACCCTTACACCTCCGAGATTGTGGTTTGTGCTTTGGCAACATGCTATGAGGGCAATGTAATAATGGATGTTACCCATTCTTTACTTGTCATAAAATTATTAACTGAGTTCTCAGGCAGCCCTGAATAAAACGGGTAACTAGGCAGCCCTCTCGTCGGGTGAACGAATCATTTGTTTGTCCATTTGACAGTTCTTTTGGATACATGTTTTAGTGTGCAAATGGTTTTTCACTCGAGGTTATCCGTCTCAGGTTGCAAAGTGAGCCCATACCCTCTAAGCATGGGCTGGGCCAGCGCTCAACATGCAGGTATATAATTTTAGAGTAGGTATTAAATATACTTGAGTTGCCTATGTTTGACATGGATGGGCCAGCGCTCAACATGTCACGCGTAGAGAGGTATAATATTTCGAAGTAACATGTGTTCTTCGAATTATGCTTCGAGCTCTTGTCAATACTCTCTATTAAAGGCTCTCTTTGCTATTAAGTTCACATTGTTTGAGGTTTCATTTAATACTCTACGAGTTATGTTTCTGTTAGATGTATACTCAAGCGGCTCATAACTTTCTCCTTATGGTCTAAGTTATTTGAAGTCACAGTAATACATCTACACTCTATCGTCTATTGCAGTTGCAGCGATAGATGCTCGAATAATGTGAATTTAATTTCTTTATTGGGATATGTATTTTATTTATTTTTTAAATACATATCAATCATAAGCATGTTGCCCGTAACGCCATCAATCTTTTTAAATTGTTAAAACCTAGCTTCGGTATTTTGCAATCAAAACGACTCGCAATCGATATGACGGTGTGTTGCATAGTTGTGTGGCTTTGTTCATTTATAAAAAAATTTTGTAAACTAACCCTGTGCTTATTTCCGGTTACACACTTTGTATTCAAATAATGAAGAATATTACACAGAGCAACATACAACACCAAACACAAACATCTGAATACTTCGAGAAGATATACAAACAAAAAAAGACAAAAAACAGCGAACAAAAATTCAGATAATCTGACTTGGTACAGGCACACAGTATAGTGGGGTTTAACCAGGGATAGTAAATGAAAATAACAATTAATAAATATGGTGCTTCCGAAGCGCTGTTCTTGATTAAACCCAAAATTTTGAAAGCCAAGGATGTATATAAAAGCCTGAATATGTTTGAGGTTACAGTATATTACCGAAAAGGGATTTAATAGTACCACTTTGTCAGAGAGAGTTGAAGCCTTATTTTTAAATACATCAACTCAGGTAGTGATATTCACAGAGACTGACACTCCACCAGCAGCAGTATTCACCAAGTGCCGTTGTTCTATTAAAAAAAACTTACGCAATGTTATGGATCTCCAGGTTCGAAAAACAGCCTAGGTTTGCCTTCCCCTCCATCACATTCTCTTAGATCTTCCTGATGACACCAGAACGCTAAAGCTTCTTCTTTATTAATGGTGAGCGAATGTATATCCTTGGTTTCTAAAATACATGTATACAATAACATACAGACATGATATGTGCACATGCAAGTATGCTAAATTTCCCTTTTTGTAAGTTTCATTGTGTAACTTTTCGACTGTCTTTAGTCACAACCCTTTTCTTCCATATTTTCTGATTTATTTCTTCTATTTTGATTGGTAGATATATATATATAGTGGTTATCACAACGTATGAAGTTTGGGAGCTTTATATGTTTGAAATTGTCCCATTACAGTTACATGTATTACGATCTTTTTTTAATTGTATATGTTTGTGTCTTGATGTATTTGCAATGCCATTGACATTTATCTAATTTCATTCATTAATTATTACATCACATGTTTGTTTCATAAGAATCCGTACTTTTTATTGGTTGAAAACAATCGCGCAGGCATTCCAATATCAAGTTGTATTTCTCAATAAAATTTTCAACATTTTTGACTGCACGTACTTTCCATGACAACTTGACTACTATGCAAAGGAAAGCAAACGGAAATCTTTAATCTTAATATAACTCGTAATTTCCGCGCTTTATACAAAATTTTCTTCGGTCAACGCGTTTTCACCCCAATAAAATTATTAAAAAAAATAAGCATTCAATTCCTTAATGTTTGTAAATGTTGCACATCTATCTGCTTTATTTCAACATACTTACATTATAAAATGTTTTATTTTTGCATAAGGTTTTTTTTAACGACCTTAACTACCCATGAGAGTCTTGCACGTTCATACGAAATAATTACATAATAACAAAGCATGATCATTACACTTTTAGGACTACTTAGTCGGCCTTATCTACATAATATTCTGCTATCTAGGAGAAAAGTTTTAAAATACCAATACTTGTGGGTCTGGATGGGGTTTACAGAATAGAGAATAATGGACCAAAACTAAGGAAAAAGGGCCAAAAAATGAAAATACAAAAAATAGGACAAAAGAATAAGAAATAGAAAAAAACAAAAAACAAAAAAGTCTAGAGAAAAATGGAGTGCTAGAATATAAAGAATGGAGAATAACTGGCAAGACAAATAAAGAATAAAGAAATGAAGGAGTCCCCCTTTAGATCCTTAGACCTTTAAAAGATAATAGTTGTTTACCGATTTTTAATTCTACTTCATCTATATTTACATATTCAAATGAGGGGGAAACAAAGCAATCCAATGAACTAATGGAAGTAACAACGGTTATATTGACACGATAATCCAAATTCAGTAAACATTTCTCGATGGTAGAATGGACACAATAGTTTAATTTAAATACAGATTATGCGACTTTTCTGATATATTTAAATCTTAGACAACGAAAACATTTCTACTGTCAACCAATTCATGATGGGTAAAAGAAATTTGTATAGTTTTGATTTCTGTAGTTTTGATTTCTGCCGGTTTTTCTCATAGCTGTTTTTTTTGTAAAGATAGCACAAATAGATATCGCAGATAAAGTTAATAGCAATGTATATAAATGTTATAAGTAATCATTACTTACACGTAATACTATTGAAATTAATGACTATGTTTCGATTAGTTTGTGCATAAAAATTTGGCTACGATGCATCAAGTAAATCTATTGAAAGGTATTATAATTAAGCCTTGTCCACGACAGTTTATTTACATTTTGATTGAAATACAGACACTGTGTACACGCTTCGCTTACAAGAATCTGACAACGATCAATTCTACTTCTGTTTTAAGGACATTTCCGGTTCCTCTGGTTTTGTCGTAATGATACACACCTTCAAAAATGTTACGGCCAGAAATTCATTGGCTGATGTTATAGTTACCAGAACAGAAAGTAGATCCTTGTCAGCAAAGCATCGACACAGGATCTGTATTTGAATTAGTTAGCTTTATGTATCTTTAAGAATCGATGCATATTGTTTCGATACGTATTCAAAGACTAACAGTCAAATGAGTGGTGCAATATCGAATGAAATATTCCGTAAAATGTTTTGGGCTTATAATCGTCAGAGAAAGTGATTATGTATCCTCTCATAATCCCTTTCAAAGCAACAATGAACGGATTGACCCTGAAATACCAGAAATTTGCGCATACGCCAAAATATGATTAAGACCTTAAGTATCGCTATTCACCTCTTTTCCCTTTAAGAAAATTCCTGAATTGTCGGGGCCTCGGCGGCCGATATGTCTAAGTAGTTCAACTACTGTATCACTAGTCTGTCAACACTTAGGTTGTGAGTTCGAACCGTGCACTTATCAGGTGCGCTTAAATCCAATCTTAATTTACTAGGATTGTTAGTTTTTGTGTTGTCTCCGACCGGCATCCTCCACAAATAGAAAACTGACCGCCCCGATATAGCCAATAGCGCTGAAAGTGACGTTTAACATCAACAATCAATGGATCAATCAATCAATCAATCAATCAATCAATCAATCAATACTTGTCCCCTGATTCATCCCCATGACTGACCAAATTTAAAACATAATTTCAGGTGTATCCTAAAATTTGAAAGACATATAGTTTGTTAACAAATGAAGTATTGGTGCGTTACAAAGTCTTTACTCGTGTTAAGCTAGTACTATTTGAATAGATATAGGAAGATGTGGTATGAGTGCCAATGAGACAACTCTCCATCCAAGTTACAATTTATAAAAGTAAACCATTATAGGTCAAGGTACGGCCTTCAACACGGAGCATTGGCTCACACCGAACAGCAAGCTATAAAGGGCCCAAAAAACTACTAGTGTAAAACCATTCAAACGGAAAAACCAACGGTCTAATCTATATAAAAACGAGAAACGAGAAACACGTATGAACTACATAAACAGACGACAACTATACTTACCTTCCATTTCGCTAAAGCAATTATTAAGAACAAATACCATGTAAAATATTGAGAAAATCTTTATTCCGCTCATATCTTCATGCTTTTGAATGCTTTCTTTTAAGAATTCCTTTTTCTTGTTTTTTTAAAATGTCTGAAAAATGGTAACAGTTGCTTAGCTTGTAATCAAATCAACATTGTCAAATACTAGTTTACACACCAAACACTTTTTCTCTTCTTCGAAAATGATAAAAAAAAAAGGGGGGGGGATAGTGATACGTTGATTTTAAAAATGCTTTTACAGTTGCTACTTTACAAACCTAGTTACCACTGTGTAGCATCATCAGCGGATATAAGTACCCCCAAAGGAAAGAAGCAATGATAGCAAAACGTTTCTTTTCTATTCCCCGTACAGTAAAACAATATTCGCCGTACAATGTATCCGCTTCATTTATATGAATTTCTCTGTGAATACAATACGTGTATTTCGAAACGCAGTGTGTGTTCAAGCTTAAATATGATATAACTTTGTTCTACGAAAATGTCATATGATTACTTAAAGGATAAATGTGTGGTTAACAAGTTTGAATTCGTCTCATGCTTCCCTAAAGAAGTACCACCCGGTCTGATTCTGACGTTTTGAAGAGAGAGAGAGAAAGCCAATTAAGGATCATACTCAGCCCTTAATAGTAGCTACATTATTAGGAATCAATATCACAAAACTTTACCTGTCAGCAAAATTATAGAATATAATGAAAATAAGAAGAATTTGACCTTACCTGATTTCACATTTGTTTTTTGCACCGCTTCCGGGGTACATATATCCGATGGTGATGCTACACTGTGGTTTCAAACATAACAATTTTTGAAATATTTGAAAAAACAATTTTGAAAAATTAATCAGTTTAAATGGAGAAATTAAATTATGCATTGTTAAAAGATACATACTGTCATGTGTAAATCTTCCTCATGCATCAACTGCATCATGTAATGCACTTTTTATACAATCTATCGATAAGTGTTCTACAAATAGCATTCTTCATCTATATTGATTTGTTGTATGAATAGAGCGACTGGTTTCCTTGTTTATTTATTGAAGACCGCTGAAAACATGTCTGACATATTGCATTTGTATAGTGTCATGTTACTTTCAGAAATTATGTATAGATTTAATATCGCTTGTTAACGACAAACATTCAATATCATACAATTACTGTCTTTGGATAAGACAAATTATGTGGTTATATTGAATTTAAAAAAAACAACCCTGGTATTCACTGAGGCCAACGGCCGAAGTCAATATCTCTTTTTCAAAAGTCAATTAAACTACATATTTACCGAAACACACGACAGAGAGAAATGTGTTTAATGACAGTAAGTTGCCAAAACCAAGTATACATTTAACATTTTACCATAATTATACATGTAAAAGCACGTGACGTTTAGCAGGGTAAATATATGTTTTCTACAGGTGAATATATAAAAATAAGAAGATGTGGTATGATTGCCAATGAGACAAATCTCCACCAGAGACAAAATGACATAATAGTTAACAACTATCGTTCTCTCACCGTACGGCCTTCAAGAATGAGCAAAACCCATACCGCATAGTCAGCTATAAAAGGCTCCGAAATGACAAACGTAAAACAATTCAAATGGGAAAACTAACGGCCTGATTTATTTACAAAACAATACACGAAAAACAAATATGATAAACAGCAACAAACGGCAACCACTGAATTACAGGAACATACAGAGTGTAGCGGGATTAAACTTGTTTACTGGCGCCAATCCCTCCCCTTAACCTGGGCAGTGGTATGACAGTCCAACATACGAACACACTATAAAAATCAGTTAAAAGGGACTTAACTAATCATATTGATACAAAACAGAAAAACATCTAACAAAAGCACAGATTGGACCTGGCAGGGTATTTATACAACCCTGAAAAAAGACACAAAGTACACATCTGCGAGTACTCGCAGTTACTGACAGCTAGTTGAAAGCCAATAACAACTAATAAAAAAAATCATGTACCTTAGACTTCAATATCAATCAGTGCACATCCAACATCCAATGGATTTAGTATAAAGATGTCATTAAGTTATTTTAAAGGATCAATAAGTTTACTAGGATCTCGTATCTACATTTCTGGGCTCGGTAAATAATAAAAAAAAATTAGAATGTGCCATTCCATTTGAAATAGAGTTTTTCTACATGTACAACCAAATTTGCAAACCAAATCTTTGTATAGAAGAATTTAGTAAAGGTCTTAATGAATTCATGGTAATGAAATCCCTGACTAAATAATTTACCAGTAAAACATAGATTATTGAAATCCAAAACGTCACTACAGACACGGGCATATCGAACGAGTTGAGATATATAAACATTAAAACGGTACCAAAGGAACATCACCGTCAAAAAAAAGGAAAATTAACAACAGGAAAAAAATTCGTCCTTTTTGTTGTAAATTTTTGTGTAGAGTTTCTCGTATACAACTGAAATATCAAAATCTAGGAAAGGACAGTTTTTGCCTTTAATATTTGATGTAATTACAGTAAGTTCCTTTGGGGTAAATTTTGGCAGTATCTTAAATGAATTCTTGATAATTTAAAGAAAACGTATCATGACGATAACGGTAAGTGTTGTTGAATTTATCAATTAAATGGAATTTAGACGGGTCTTTACTGAGTTTGACCATAAACATTCATTCATAACAGTACAGGAACAAGTATGCTATTAAAGGGGCACAATTGGTGCCCATAGAAATACCTACAATCTGTCATTAATACTTTATTGCCGAAACGTACATAAATGTTGTCAAGGAGAAAATTTACAGCTTGTATCATCTCATCACACTTCCAGCAAGTATATCTAATAGAAAAACAAAGGATATGGGGTCTCCATCCATGACACAAAATCAGTAAATGCACAGCAAAAAAAACACACAAAAAACAAAGGAACAGCGCTTTAATTGCTGTTCTACATCTCAGTGAGGCCTTCAACACCGAGCAAAAAAAATCACTCTCAACTCACTGCAAGTTTAAGACGGCACCTAGCACCGGTTTGAGCGGAATTCTTTGAAACAGAAATAATTCGGGTAGACTTTGTAAAATGTAACACCACCAAATCTGGCCGGGTCAAAATGAACATACTGGAAAGAAGTACATAATTATTTAAAACAAGATTAAAGAACAGGGCTTTATATGAGATGCAGCAAATTAATTTACAATCAGATTTATCAAACGACCACTTATTTAAATAGGGAAAATTTTGTTTGATAAGATCGTGTAAAAGTCAATCATAAGTATACTTCAAAATTTATAAATATTCTAATTCCTTACATGCACACTGAGTGATCAATAGGAAAGAGAAACTTTGTATTTCAATTATATTAATGACTTCAGGACGTTTTTGAAACGAATAATGGATTTTGTCAAGTACCATCAGACCTTGACGTTAAGTTTACATTGCAGACCACACATTTCTGTACTTGAAGTTTTATCTTTAAGTATTCTTTGAAAGCTGATTTTTCCGTGATTTGATTTTACCGTGATTTGATTTTACCGTGATTTGATTTTTCCGTGATTTGATTTTACCGTCACATGATTGATGTATTGAACATTGTTTATTAGACGGAATTATTTCTCTGAGTAGGTCATATATATGAAATTATGATATATTCTCGAAAGTTAATTGAACTTTACCATGACAAATGTATCCCACAATACCATATTTACCATCATACAATGTTGCAATCACATTATCTTTATAACATAACAATAATTATTTTATTATAATATAGTTGTTTTGAAATTATCTGTACAAAAACGATGGCAGAAAGAAAGAGAAACAACGACAGTTGAATGTTTTCAAACCACAAGCACTAAAGGTGTTTCTTAATAAAACATGTATTTCGGATAAAATTCAATTAAGGTAAAGAGATAGATGATTGATTTCAGCTTCCAGTTGTGAAATTTCCATTTCTATGTAGCAACAGTTCAATAGTACCGGATTATGAACTATACATCTCCCGGTTGATACAATATTCAAAACCTTGCGTTTCATATCATGATTTCATTGAAAGAGGATTGCTGCTAACAAGGAAGCTATGGAACCACAGGTTCTAAGGGGTAAAGTTTTAGTCATCCCTTCTAAAATATTACGGACGCCATCACTAGTTGGTTGACCGTTTAGCAATATCTGTGTCGCAGATGACGACGGATATGTTCCAATTGTCGTAACCACAAATCTTTTTTCTCCTCTGTTCCTTGAATGCGACAGTATCGACTGAGACTTATCACAGGATAACTACTAGCATGAACAACACAACGGATCCCATACTTGGAGCAGTAACGTTTTACCCTTCTGAAACACCAGAGTTTTGGTGGGGTTCGTGTTGCTCAGTTTTTAGTTTTCCATGCAGCATCTTTCGATGTTTTTCTTTATCTACCATGGCGTATATAGATATAAGAAGATGTGGTATGAGTGCCGTAGTCTGTTTTCGTCGACTTATGAGTTTTGAATTTCCCCTGGTATATTCAGTCCCTTTTATATAGAAACCGTAAATTAGTATGAAATACTTTGATAAGAAATTTTGCAAAATTGGTGCCAAAATTGAAATTCGCCCATGTGTATAACTTTTCCGGAGGAGTCGGTTGTTGGTAGAAGTTTTTATCTGTTACATTGTCTGTCTTTGTTAGTTTCTGATACCCATTTTATAAACAGTAACTTAAATTTGCTAGGTTTAGTCATTGCGTTTTTTTTTTTTTTTTATTTATTCCGTGACACAGGGTTGGTGATTTTAACGCAATGTTCCTTTAGATAAGTTGAAGTTTGGAGGGGTTTTAAAAAATAAAAAATTAAATAATGAGCAAACATAAAAAGAATAGAAACTTATGGTGGAAATATAAAAACAATCAAGGAATACAGGAAAATGGCCAACACAATTTACAAATACACATACGAAGGATCCCCTGTTATCTAGACTCTTGTCTCTTCTAGAGTCTTACAGACGCCATCTTTACTTTATTTGGTTGACCGTTATAAAATATCTATGTGATAGATGACAACTGATATATATATGTTTGATTTATTGTATCGAAATCCTTACCTTCTTTCCTCGGTATTAATATTAATTAGTTTGACTTGCACTGAACAATGGACAACACGACCTATAATTACTAAAGGATGTATTCTTCTGATGTATCAGTCTCGTTGAAATCTCGGTAGGGAATTTATTTCCCAAACATGTGATACAAGTGGAAAATATCAATGAGTTTAAAAAATACTTAACTATGTGAACAATTGTGTACTTACAATAAGTAGTTTTTGAGTAAAACAATTTTCAATTTTTATAACCAATCCGGTCAGTGCCATCAGCCAAATTGTTGAGGTGTACATCCTTACATAATTTAAAATGTTTATATAGCATCTTTCTTAGAGTTTCCGGGACCTCGGAGGCTGAGCGGTCTAAGAAGTCAAACTACTGTATCAGTAGCCTGTCAACACCGAGGTTGTATTATCGAATCCCGCACGTAGCAGGTGTGCTAGCCTCCAATCTTAATTGACTAGGATTGTCAGTTTTCCTACCGAAGGCAGGGGCGGATCCAGCCATTTTTAAAAGGGGGGTTCCAACCCAGGATAAAGGGGGAGGTCCAACCATATGTCCCCATTCAAAAGCATTGATCGTCAAAAAAACAGGGGGTTCCAGCCCCCGCACCCCCCTCTCCACCTCCCCTTTGGATCCGCCATTGGAAGGCTGGTGGTTTTCTCCTGGCACTTCGGCTTCCCCCATCGATAAAAACTACAGTCAAGTAAAAAGTACAATAGTGCTGAAAGTGGCGGGAAAACACCAATCAATAAATCAACCAATCAATCAATCAATCATTAGAGTTTGCCACCCATGATGAACTATTCAATACATTTAATTTATGTGGTTTCTTATTTTCGGTTATAAGCGCCTATCCCTCCCCTAACCTTGGACAGTGGTGTGAGAGTACAACATACAAACAAACTATAAAAAT